>VZSZ01004917.1:206526-228509 GCA_013398815.1 Ibidorhyncha struthersii
TTTTTTAGACTTAGGTTATTTTGGAAATAATTTTCAGATGACCAGATATGTAACTCACCCGACAGTGTTATTACTCTAAGGTGCACCTTATTTTTAACATGTGAGAACACGCTGTATTTTTTGAAGTATTTCCATTCGTAAATGGAACCACAGTTCCATGCTGACAGACTTCAGCTCTCACTTGCAATCTCATTCTTTTCTTTGCGTCTTTCTTCCTTTTTTTTTTTTTCTTTTTTTCTCTAAGGTCTTCTTCAGAGATCTTAACAGTAAAAGAATTGCACTGGGTTGTATTCACCTAACATTACTGGGTGCTTTTAATCACTTCTCAATGAGTCCAAGCCAGGATCAACTTTCTTTTACAAAAGCCAATTGAAGAAGATCAGAATCATAGCATTTCAATTTAAAAATCAGTAGTAGTATTTATTTTCAGTGTAATAGGGCCTCAGTGCTCCAGATACGTACAAGCACCCTGGTGTATTGGGTGCATTACAGAAAGCTCAAAAAAAAAGCAGTTAAAAAATGAATGGGATTTGTGGCACGAAATAGCTACCCTTCCTTGGAGAACATAGTCTAACTTAGTACATTTTTGTGTGATGAGTGTTACTGTCTCTCCTTTCAGCTGTACGGCATATATGTTTTACTACTGAAATGTCAGTGATACAGATGCTACAATTAAGGGCAGAACTCAGACATTTAAAGGACCTCCTGGTATCTGTCTGAGCTGCACGTGCCCCACCGTGTGCTGGCACCCAAGGGATGGGGCTTGCCATGTGCCAGCCGAACCTTTTCTCCACCTCAGTATAGCACTGACACGCGTTCTGGGTTTGCTGATGAAATTCATGTATATCATTCTTTTTTGTCCAACCCCACAGCTGAAGGCTGACGAAAGGATCATCAAAACAGAGCACGGGCTGCTGATCCGCAGCTTGCAAAGAAAGGATGCAGGAGCCTACTTCTGCAAAGCCCAGGAGCACACCTTTGTCCATACCATCGTGAAGCTGAATTTAAACGTCATTGAGAACGGGCAAATGGAAAGCACTCAGAAAACTGAGGATGAGGAGGGCCGGGTGAGGGATTTGCTGACGGAGTCCCGGCTGAGGTACAAGGACTACATCCAGCTCGTCAGCAGCCCCAGCTTTAGCCTGGATGAGTACTGTGAACAGATGTGGCACCGGGAGAAACGGCGGCAGCGGAACAAAGGTGGTGCCAAGTGGAAGCACGTGCAGGAGATGAAAAAAAAGCGAAACCGAAGGCACCATGAGCCAGCCAGGCCACCGTCTACGTAGTCTGTAAATGCTATTTAAAGAAAGGACATTTTCCATGAAAAAAAAAAAAACTGTGTTTTGGTTTTGTGCATCTTGCCTATGAATTAGTACTGCTTCTTATTGAAATCAGATAACTCACCATCACTATTAATCTGTATGAGACTGTACAATGGGATTCGATACCAAATGAAAAGTTCCTTATTGGAGTACCACACACCAGGCAATAATTTCAAATGCATTCATTAAAAAGAAAAGATGTACACTTTTAGCTAGTTTCTGGGTAGCCTGGGGCTACATGAGCTGTGTTCTGTACTTCCTGCATAATTTTCACATAAGATTTAGTGTCCATGTTCCCATGTTAATATTTGCTGCCACATTCCACCCCAGAGGTGGCTACATTTCAGGGGAGGGAAGATGTACTTCTAGTTCTTTGGCATCTTTCCGAATAAAAAGCATGGCAGAAATGTGTGACAGATCTGCAAAAAATACCCACTAATTTACTCGTTGGTCTTGTATACAGGCTCATGGGTGGGGTTTGCTAGCACAGAGAGGCTCAGCAAAAAATCAAATTAAGTATTGGCTTAGGAACAACATTCATTCTGCCCATAAAAAAAAAAAAGAGAAAGCATAATCATAGTTTAAGAGAGGGGAATTATCAAGCGTTACTCATTAGAGTTTGAATAGCCACCAGTTTGCAGTCCATCTGCTGAAATGAAATGTTGACTCTAATTGAAGCTGCCTCTGAGATGCTTGGGAGTAAATTTCCTAAGTGGTCTGTGGGAGGTATGGGCACAAATCCTATTAACAAATAATGGGATTCCTGCCTGCACCTCTCCTATCTCTCCAAATGTTTGACTCTGTTTCTCTGGCCCTTTGCTAGCTTTTTTTTTTACGCAGAGGAAAATTAAAATAAAAGACAACAACAAAGCTAAAATGAAAGACGATGAGGGAAAATAGTTAGTGGCTGAGACCAGTGCTCTTGACACAGAGCTGACATTCCTCAGATGTGTGTACTCTTTGGGATTTTCTCCCAGAGGTCTTATGTATTTTTAAGTTGAAAATTTGCATTGTTGGAATTAATACTTTTATTATAATTAAATAAAACAAAAGATGTCCATGTGTAAATAAAACCTATAAGTTAGAAATTTTCTATATACCATAATTTCATTTGTAAGGTGTTCCTTGTTCCTTGTCTCATAGTTTGGTTTTAATAGTGTAAATTTTTCCATATAAGCAAGAAACACTGGCCTCATTCTTGTCTATTTTACATCAATGTGATTTAATTGAATTTATTTCTGATATGCAGCAGCAAACACAAGCTTCAAATCAGGCCTACTGTCTCTTCTCATGAGTCACAACCCCCCTTGCCTCTCTTCCATCTAACCTCCCTCCGTTTTGCCTTTCACGCCTTTTTGAGTGTGAAATGACAAATTAGCCACTTCCTCACATGGAAGAGAGCTTTGATGGATACCAAAACGACAGACTTTACTTGTTTCTCATGCATTCTACAGATCTTGAGAGCAAAGTCTGTGGGAAACCCGTGTAATTGGTGTGCACCTCATTAAGGAACCGAAAACGTTGTCTCTGAAAGTTGTAGATTCTCCCTTGCCCATGCTGGTGTTTGTATGCGCATTCAGTCCCTCATTGATAATTGTGTAGATCCAATTTGCATTGTTGTTCATTTCCTCTCTGTTGAAAGTCAGATATGGCGAAGTGTTTGTCAGATTTCAGAAAGGAATCTCAGCTTACCCACGTTTCTTGTAAAAACTGTAAGCTGAGTTTGCATGTGTTGTATAAAAGCCAGCGATACCATATGTCATTAATTTTAGATGCTTTTTAATAGGAGATGTATGAGTTAATTAGGAGATATTAGATAGCATGCGTACAATGCTTTGATAGTGTAAAGCACTGAGTGCTAAATATTATAAAATATGTCTGGGGGAGGAGGGAATTTCTCAGCACAGGACCTTTAATCAGCAGAGAGGCTGATGCTGAAGATACTAACCAGTCATGCAGTACTTAGAGAACATGCAGAGAACTTTTCAGAATTTTTTGTTGCAAAATAACAAAGGTCAGGCATTTCACAAGAGGCTCGTCATTTCAGGTACCTTGATTTTAAGGCCAATTAAGACTGCTTAAAGGAGGTATGGGGGGGTATTAAACTACTACATATAAAGCACCCTAAGACAGGGATACTCAACATTCTTGGCTGGAAGGTTTTGCTGTCACCATACAGAACCTGCTCAATTATTCTTTATTAGATTTTTATCAGTCCGCAAAGTCCCATTTCTCTGACTTGAACATTAAGTAAATGAGTGGAACCACACCAGGGCTATGGAGTAACAGGTGGTCTGCATTTGTGTGCACTGACAAAGGGCCTAGTCTTCTTCCTGGTGTTGACGCAGTACTTCAATTATGGCATTTCAGACAACTCTCATCAAGTTTGCCGACTTCATAAGCAGACAGATCAATTCCTTCTTCCATATTTTTTCTCCTCCATGAAAACTAAATCATCTGATTTATGTTTAGGTATGATTGGAAGTATGTATTCTCCAAATGAACCCCCCCACGCTGACTTTAGTAGAAGTCTGGGATGACTAAGGGTCTCAGTGCTGGGAACATTAGATTTAAATGGTTGAATTAAAATGTTATTACTCTTAAAAAAAACCCCTTTCATTTCTTTTATTTCAAATGTTGCTGAAATGAGATTCTTCTTGAAGAAATGACCTCATCAGTCCAGGGTACAGGGGTAGTGCAAAACCCCAAGTGAGATATAAGGCCACTTCCATCATGGGAAATAAATTCAATATCCTCCAAACCAGTGTGCCATACTGGGTTCATGCCACCCCAGGGAGCATATTTAATAATGTTGCATAGATAAAAGTCTGTGTTTTGATACGCTGGGTAAGATGTAGACTATAGCTGGCAGGGCTAGCCCAGCTCCTCATGCACAGCAGGTATTACACATGCAAGGAGGCCAGAGGACCTTGGAGGCCAGGCAGTGAGAAGGACGCTTCAGGGATCACTACAGAAGGTAAGACAGTGTTTTGTTAGGCAGGACTCAGCAATGCAAACCCTGGAGTAGGAGCAGGAGGAGCAGTGTGTCTTTCCTCAACCTGCAGTCCCAGAGTGGTGTTCAGAGGATGAGCTAGCCCAGAAACTGTAACAGGAGAGGATCTCCTTCTTTTCCAAAAGTTTCATCTTCTGTATAATTTAAAGGCTCAATGCTAAGCCTCCTTAAATTTCAAACCAATGATTTGGGGGTCAGCTGGACTGCTGTGAGCTGTACTATGAGCCACAACAGGCTCATAGTTAAAATGAAACTGAGCCTTGCCTCCTTCAAGAGCTCAATAAAAAATGAAGTTAAAGTTTTGGTCCAGAATGGAAAAAAGGTTGCCTCCACGTTAATAACTGTAGGTTCTAAAGAGCTCCCTTAGCACGTATGATACAACATAGATATTTATTTACATATGCATTCAACCAGGAGTCCAATTATTAATACATTATCTTTTCCTTCAACAAAACCTTTCCATTGACCCTACTTCAGCAAAGCACCAGTGTTGGACTGAAATGAAGTGGTTTCAAACAGATTCTTAGAATAACCAGCACAATGTGAGCTGTAGTTATAAAAATGCTGAAAACTGACATAAGCTTTAAAGCCCAACAGGGCCCTAAACTTTGTAGCCATGTTGCAGTCAGTTAAAATAGAACAGAAAATGGGATTAGCAGAAAAAGGAATAAAGTATTAACACTTATTGTGATAAACTAGTTCCATTACTGGAAACTGTTCCAACAACAGGTGTGAATGTGTGTTCATGCCATAAGCAAATACTTTTCTCTCCAAGCAGTTACACTTACATTGCTTGAGGTATCTAAGAACCTGAATACTTTCCAATCCGTACATAGATTTTCAGCCTAGTTCTTATGTCACTCGTAATGAAGTAATTAGGTTAAATGCAACAGATTTCCTCTGGTTCATATGCTCTTGAGATCAGAAGATCCTGACAGTTCAAATGCTATGAACAATTTAATCTAACCATTATGGGTATTGATCTGCATTTAACATTTCAGATAATGAATAATTATTTGTTATTATTACTCATTACTCATGTAACGAGCCAGTGTCTCATAATAATGTCTCAGTATTTGATAACGACTAACGGAAATTGAGTTTGGTAATGTTTTGTCATATGAGCATATGTGTATAGGAGTGCATACACAAATATCTTATGTTCTGTTCATTTACTAGCAGAGGTTAATTTGCAAAAAGCAAATGTGATTTCAAGAATCAAGGTTCAGCTCAGCTTCCATTGACAGCAGAGATTAAAATCCTTCTGGAACTGAATCGTAGCCTGAGTAGACTGTAGCCTATTTATAGTCTGGTAGCCACACACCCAAATGTGGTGTTCTGTAGAGTATATTGGCCTGGTTCTTCTCGCACACAGTTGTAGATGAGATGTGGAGGCCTAAGGAATTACATCTGCATGAATGGAAAATTAAGCCCACGTGTCTCTCTAATATATTTTGTTACATTTTATAAACTTTAAATGGTCTCTATTGTAACATTTTACCATAGTGTTGCTAATACTACCCTGAACTAGGCTTCTGTCTTCAGCTGAAGTGTGACATTCTTTGCAGTCGTAATCCAGATTTTGAGGTTTGTAAAATAAGTTCATTACAGGAACAAAAAAAAAGAAGGCATGGGAAAAGAGTTTAATTATTCTACAAGGCAGATTCGTAAGATTTTATACCTATTTATCAAAATAGTACCAGTATTTGGTTTTCTTATTTTTCGTCAGGTAAGGATATATAACAAATTGTAATCTTGAGTTTATCACTTGCCAATGTGTGGCTGAAACATCTGGTCTGACAGCTGTAACAAGACTGGGTTTTTACCTGCTTGTTTTTTAATTCCATCAGTTAAGTCCCTTGTCTCCTGCCTTTGAGAGTCTCTGGTCTGTCAGGTAACCCCACTTTTATATGGAGGAATACTTTGAGATCTGATGTTTCCTCAGCTTATAAACTTCCCTACAAAGTCATAGTATCACAATCTGCCTTCAGACGATGACTTTCCTAAGCATTAGCTTTTGCTTTCAGTTGCAGATGCAAACCAAGCACTGTGAGGTCAGTTGGAGACCAGATGGGGTTTTCATTTACAAAGGAAATTTTTGGGACTGTTGCTTGGAGCTCTCCTTTCTCCTTTTGCTTATGTGGTTGCTGCGTATAATTCTCCAATTTAAAATCAAAGTCTTTTGTGCTTTAAAGCATAAGATTTTCCATGTGATGTAAAAAACAGAAGAACATTTCCAGGTGATTTTTTTGATTGATATGGACTGCTGGTTAATAGTTTCAAACAGTACAAGCCAAGGAAATAATCTGTCCAGCCATGGATGGCTGTGATATTTGTAAGGAGCCCAGACACATCTCAGTTTTGGTGGTGTTTCATATTCTTTTCCTTCCTCTTATGGTATATATATGGTTTTGGGGTNTTTGTTTGTTTGTTTGGTTTGTTAGGGTTTTTCGTTTGTATGTTTGTTTCGTGTGTATGTGTGTGTCTGGTTTGCTTCTTGTGTTCTACTCATTTCTTCATGCTACTTCTCCTACTGAAAGGAACCATGCCCAAAGCCAGATGCCCCCTGGTAGTACAACAGATGACAAAGCAGCAAGAGGAACAGAAGGCTTGGGCAGATATTTTGGTATGGAGACAATACAGTACATTTGCAAGGGGCAAAGTCCTATGGCTTGAATGACTATGCTGAGCTGTATAAAAACCTTCGCGTCATCTTTCTGGCCACGGCTGAAGGTGAGGTTAGATTTACAGAAAGTATATTGTTTAATTTCTGAAATACTGTCAATATAAACATATCCAGAAGATCTAATCGGTTATTAGGTTGTGTTCCCAGAACTATCAAAATAGAAATTCATTAACAGAATTTCAGATTTCCACATTTTAAATTTTCTAAAATGATTTACTTTTTAAAAAATGCTGTAATTTTCATTTTAAAATATGTTTACTAAAAATATTTTCACTAAGAAAATAATTTTTTTCTTAAAATACTTTTAGGACCTGCATTTTCACGTCTCTCTGCAAAAACAACAGAAACAAATGTGAAAGTTGTAAGTGTAAGTGGAAAATATTTCATAGTTCCATGTGTTTTCAAAAAAGATAAAGAAAAAGCAGCATCAGAGGTTGTTCATGACCTCTTTTGGAGACTTTATGTGACTTCTTTCAAGGATATTTTCTGTAGAAATTAATTGTTATAGTCACATTTTAAGGCTGCCTGTGAACATATCTCAGCTGTATAAACTAGATGCAAAGCATACGAACCTATGAAAATACAAATGAAAAATAAAAATAGATTATCTCCAAATATTTACCTTTTTTTTTCATTTTTGATGATATATGCATCTCCGTTCCTCTCTCCCCCAGTGACTATCCCAGGATGTGCATTGGCTGGGAAGAAAGGAAGAGATGATGAAAGCATATCATCTCCAAATTCTAAATTCAAAAATGAAAAGTCACACTAAATGGACTGGCTGCAAGGATTATGATTAATACCTCACATTTGACCAGTAAAGAGTATATTTTCTCCTAAAGGGAAATTCATCACTCCTTCAGAAGCCCAGCACAGGAATTGTATGTCATATACTTTATTTTTTAATTTGTAAGACATGAGTGGTGCTTAGGTTGACTTTTGAGTGAGGCTGATTTTCACCCTGTAGTATAACTATTTATAGAATAATAAGACTGAAACATTTTGATGAGTATCTGTGTGTAAATGGTGCAGCTCATTGAGTTCATAAGATAACTGAAGTATAGCTTAAATAAGCTATGTGTTTGCCATGCCTGCTGGTTTACTAAATATTTCAGTCTTATATGAAAAAGTAACTGAAACAAATGTATATTTCGTTCATACTATAATAAACAGCAAATTCTGAGGTTTTGCTTCTTTTTTAAATCCGTCTCAAACTACAGAGTAAAATATGAGATTCCAGAGAAACAAAGTCTTCAGCTTGTCATGGAAATGCCGAAGTTATTAATGCAAAGATTAGTAATCTGAAGTGTCTTACTTCAGAAGTCTTACCTGAGTAAGGATTGTCTGAGACTCACACCTGCGCTGAGGCTGTGCCTAAGACCAACAGAGTGAGTCTCCAGAAACAGCTGAGAGAAGCCATGGGCCTCGCAGTGATTTAGATTAATACCTGCAACACAATACACAATAGGCAGCTCTCATATTGATTTAAATTCAATAATAGCTTTTTAATGCATGCATTTTTAGGT
Organism: Ibidorhyncha struthersii; assembly: GCA_013398815.1. Lineage (NCBI taxonomy): Eukaryota > Metazoa > Chordata > Aves > Charadriiformes > Charadriidae > Ibidorhyncha > Ibidorhyncha struthersii. Next base: position 215,074 of record VZSZ01004917.1, read on the forward strand.
GATCAGCGGCTACCGTTGTCCTGAAAGAATGCACTGACAGTGTTTTACAGTTAGCCTTGAGCCAAATTGAATGCCCATCCATCTTGGACTGCCTCAGGAGCACCTTTGGCTCCAAAGGAGTGTGGCTGCCTCCTGCCCTTCACAGCGTTTTTAGGATGGGAATAACTGGGAGGGGGAGAATTGTTCATTTTTTTAACCAGGTATTGTTGCCTCCTTCCACTATTATGGCGAGAGGGAAACTTTTTGGAAAAAATAATGTCTTTAGGCAGGAAAATAAATAGGCTGACTGGTCCACCTCCTCTTCTAGCCTTCAGCCCAGCCCCCTGTGTTTCGTGGGGTTTACTAAAGGTTAAGGAGTCTATTTTGTTACCAGACGGTCAGCATGTTATTTCCAAGGACATTTGCATTGGTGCCCTTAGGGATGCCTGATTCCCAGTCCCATGCTGTGTCCATTAGACCACGATGCTTCTGACCCTTTGCTGGGAAAGGTCCCAGGGTACTGCCGGCCTGAAAGATGACGCCAAATCCCAACAGAGGCAATAGCGTTCTGCTCACCTAAATTCCACCTGCAGTTGCAATTGGATATGGTATTCTTCATTTCCGAGCCTGAACTCTTGTTTCTGTGTTACCATGCGCTGCTAAACAGCTGCTGTGCTCCCACTCCCTCCCCACAGGTGGCTGCGTTTGATAATGTCTCATGTAGGATCAATCTTGGTCCCACTGAAGTAAGTGGGAATTCTGCCAGCGTGTCCCAGATCGGGTCCTGCATCCAGCTGGTAAAGCACTTTTAGCTCCTGCAGGAGAAGAGGTGCTCTGCACAGGCTGGCTGATTATCCAGGTTCGTTAGCAGAGGCAGGCGTCAGAGGGAAAGAAAAAGAAAGAAAGAAAGGAAAAGAAATCCTTCGGCTTTTCTGCCACCACTCGCTCAGTAAGAGCTTAAACGCAGCACTCTTTTGCGTGCGCTCAGAGAAACAAAAGCTAATTAAGCTGAAATCTGTCATTTTCTCTGGAAGGATTTAGCAGGGTCAAACTTCAAGACAATTAGTGACGAGTCTCGGGAAGAAGCACACAAGCTCTTCTGCAGTTGCTCAGAAACATTTCCAGAACTGATTGGCTTCCTGAGCTCTCTCTGCTCCGCTTTTCCCAGTGCTTGGTGCCTCTTTTCAGGCCCTCAGAAACCACAAGGGCTGTCAGCTGAGGAAGTCTGTGCTTAAAGTAAGAGGCATGAGGTAAAATCCGGCCCTTCATGATTCAAATGGCGGGAAGTGTTCTGGGATGTGTTCGCACACAGAGGCCATATGTACTGTGAAAACAGGCGACTGGGAGCTAACAGCCTGCTCATAATCATTTATATTTCTGCAAAGTAAAACATGGTGTAGGGGATACTTAAGGGTTTGTATATTTTGCACCACTGCGTCCATGTAGTTACTGTGTAGAGTAATAACCATATTGGTGCGGAATGACAGAATCTGCAGTTCCCGAGCACATTTCTGCAGGAATGCTCATCAAATACTGGGCAAAAATATACACCAGCTTACAGAGGACAATTTATGAAATGCTAATGCACATTATCTCCCTCTCTGCTTTTGCTTAAAATTCCTCATAACAATTTGTAATTGAATATATAATGGAAAAAGTTAGCAAGCGTTTTTAAGAGTTGCTAGATGAATCTGAAGTGTTGTTAGGACAGGAAATGACAAACCTTGACTCTTTGGCTCAAGTTTGATTCTTTGCCTTGCAATAAAACTGTTAATGGCTATCATTTTTTACATCTTCCAGGGTTGCAATTACATTACATTACAGTTACGTCTTCCAGTGTTAGACTCATTCCCACATGCAGGAAAGAAAATCAGCAGCAAAAAGGCAAACTGTTCCTTTTCTGCTTCTTTCTTACAGGTAGGTGTGGTCCCTAACTTCCTCCCAGGAAAACTTGGCTGTTGTTTTTTCCCTCATAAAGAAAACAACCACAAACACTCAGTGCTTGGACTGTATCTGCTAACACATACTAGACTTGCTTCTCTCCCTGACTGGCATTATTCTCAGTGATTTTAAGTTGAGCACAGGTGTTGGCATGTGCAGCACTGAAACTGTTGTTTTAGCTTTGGAAGTTGACAGCTTGGACATATAGGAGGCTTTCTAAACATACTCATATGAGAGTTATTTTCATTAAGGTTTGTTATTTAAGGAAACACAGAATTTTGTTATGGAATCAAAGTAATATACATTTTGGGTAATGCTGCATCATGGGGAAGACCAGTCACAGTATAAAATTGTTGCTTCCCTTAAGGGAAAACCTTTAGATGTCAGCAGCTAAGGTAAACTTTGCTCCATTCCCCAAAGCACAGCAGTGGACCAAAGCTTTTGGAAGAGCAGGTTTCCAGATAAGTAATAAGAAAGTTGCAGGGAACACTGACAATTCTCCTTCAGTGGAGGAAAATCTAAAAATTCCCTGTCTCTTAATCTGATACAAAAATCAATGTTCACAGTGTGTTGTGTCTTCCAACATATTTTCAAGGTAAGGAAGGTAGAGTACGCACGATATACCTAGGGTGTACCAAGGGTATGCATGGACTGCACTGTGTGAGACCTACTTTAGCTAATGCCAAACAGGAAGATGTGTCTACTACTGATTGTTATATAAAAAAAGGTACCACTGCTCCCACTTACATGGGGAACAGTGATTTGGCCTTCATAATGTAAAATTGCAAATTTGGTGCCCATTCTTCTGATTCTCTATGTATGTGTCTGGGTAAGGCAGCGGATCTAATGTGCTGGAGACACGATGTGTGCTCAGAAAATCTGTTGGACCTGAAAGATTTGCACAAGTGACCCAAACAGGCTGTGTTACTGTGGCATACACAAGGATTTGTGTGAATCGGTGGGGCACTGAGAGTAAACCCAACATGACATGGTACAAGAAAACTTCCCAGCTGCTTTTCTAGGCAATAAGCAGGATTGCCCATCCTTGTTAAACTAAGCACCAGCTGCGTTGTTATTTTTCCTCCACTTTTCAAGCACCTTTCCAGCTTTGTGTATGCAGCCCAGTCATAAAATCCACAACAAAAAAAATCATTCTGGAGACTAAGCAGCTAAAGCTCAGGAGCTGTGTCACAGAGTGGCTGTGAGTCTTATTAAGGATCTAGCCCTAAATCACAAATTTAACATTTGTGGTAGAGAGAAGTAAGTGAACTCTAAACCTTAAGACAGTGCCTAGCAACCTAGCTATTGAATTAACCTTTTTCTGTGTGTATCTGCCCTTTGCCGAAAAGACAAATTCTGACTATATTTGAGCTTCAGTTGAATGTTGCAGTGTCATCTGCAGGATGGCACTAGACAAAAAGGAGGATTGCTTCAATTAGATTGAAACCCAAGGTTTTAAAAAGGGAATAAGTTATAGCATTTTTCAGTTTTCAGAATGTTCAGATTTTTCTGCCTGAATGAAGTTGTGGACAAAGCCAAAAACATGAGAATTTGTTTACCTGGCATTAAGGCAGTTTCAGAAGGAGAGAATCCAAGTCTCTGCTGATGTATCACTTGTCCACACAGAACATAATGGCAGTAGAGAATATGCTGCCAGGTCAGAAAATCATAATTATATTCTCATTTTGGATACAATCATAGAATCGTAGAGTCATAGAACGGTTCAAGTTGGAAGGGACCTTAAAGATCATCTACATTCAACCCCCCTGCCATGGGCAGGGACACCTCCCACCAGCCCAGGTTGCTCAAGCCCCATCCAGCCTGGCCTTGGACACCTCCAGGGATGGGGCAGCCACAGCTTCTCTGGGCAACCTGTGCCAGTGTCTCACCACCCTCACAGTAAAGAATTTTTTCCTAATATCTGATCTAAATCCACCGTCTTTCAGTTTAAAACCATTACCCTTCGTCCTATTGCTACACTCCCTGATAGAATGGACTATGAGTAAAGTACGTTGCCCAAAACAGGCATATTGCACCTTTCATTTCAAATTACTTTCTTTTGTGAAAAGAAAATTGTAGAAGAATATGAATAGACAACAATCAACCCTCCTGAATCTGTGTACTGTCTCCCTTGACCCTTTCCCTTCCAGTTGGTAAGTATATTTATTTCCTGTAATATGTTTTTCTTTTTTATTCCTGAGGGGATGGCATATTCTCACATGGAGCACGCTTCAAAGTGCATTCCTGACTATCAGATTTAAAACATGGTGAAGAGGGTAAAGAAGTTTTATTTCACTTAATACAATCTGAACTCCATTTTGTAGAGGTGCCTTTATCTTAGGAATTCACAATTCACTTGTTGCATACTTCAGCTTCCCTTCTTCATCCTTTTTGATGTCACTAAAGCAGTATATGAAAGTCCTCTATGATAAATGAAAATGTTCTGGAATATAAGTGGTAGGAAGCACATGCTATTTTACGCACTGATGCAACTCCATTCTGTTCCTATTAAAATAATTTTTTTCATCATGAGTGCTCTTGTCCTTTTTCTCCACACAAGACACTAAATCTTCTGGGTTTTATTTGCTAGCTTTTGTTGTTTGCGTCATAGGTTCTGCTTTTGTTTAGACTGTAAGGAGACCTTTTTTATTCATAACAGAATGTAGGATTACATTTATGGGTAGAAAGTTATTTGAAAGAGGAAAACATAATACTACGAAACTGCCAAAATTTCAGATATAGTATGGGAAGGTCGTTTTATGCAATGTGCAACTAGTTGGCTAAATGAAATGACAGGAGCTCAAAGACCTGGAAAGTATATGCGGAAGATTGCTGCATGTCTTATACTATATTGTGTTTTGTCATACACCGTGGTTTTTCAAAGATGAATCTTTTTTGTTTGCATAATACAGGCTTACATTTAATCAAAAATCTGAATTTTGGCTGTCGTGTATATGAATATTTACAATAACAGGAACTGTTTAAGGAACATATTAACAGCAATACATGTGTTAAGACAGTTGAGAAGTCTAGAAGTGACCAATATTTTAGGTGCCATTTTAGTAGTGATCTGATACAAGATACCTGTAAGAGGGGGAAACACAAAATAGGGAATCTTGATTATAGCTTTTGGGGAACAATGAGAGATGTATGCATGACTTTAAATGACACATCCTAGAACATATCTAGGATCATGGGAACATAACCTGGGACAAGTTAAGTCCTAAATTAGCCAAGTGACTATGTTGTACTGAGCATCATAAACGTCACTCTTTCAGAGGTGGCAGAAAGAATACAAAAATCTTATTCTGAAATGAAAATAATAGCAATTGTTCCTTTCTATTGATAAAGAACTAATGGAAATGATAATATGTTTTCTGGTTTGTATTATTTTGGTAAAAATACATCTGTGAACGTGCTGAGTGTCTATTTGAAAAGAGATATGATACACAGATGTTGCATATTTGTCCCTATGTCTTTGTAGATATTGTTGCAGAAGCACAATATTTAAAAGGAAAAAATAAAAATCTTTCAAAGCATTTTCTGAGATGTTGTTTTATAGCCCATACACAAGGATCTTATTTTACTGCAAAAGATATTCTATCAAAGGCTATTGGCAAAAGTCACCATTATCTGGCTGTGTCATTTGTAGCTTTACTTCCTATTGAAATATGGGATCCATCTGCTCACTGATTGCAGGATAACAGCCATCATTCCCACTTTCCTACCATAAATGATATATCTGAAAGTACCAGAAATGTGATGGAGTGCAATCCCAACCCTTGGTCATTCCTTTAAATCATTCATACTTAATTTAGGCCAGGCTGATATGTCTCCAGCATATTGACTGAATTCCAGCTTCAGTAAATTCAGTCCAATCCACTCAAAATTTCCAAGGCATGCCTAAAAATCACATCCTCTTTTGTTTTTTTTTTCCTAACAGCCTATTTAAATTTGTGCCCTGTTTCAGTGCTGTGTTGGTACAGTTGAATCTGACCCATGTGCTTCAACTTACTACTGTGCTGTAAAGACAGCTTTGCTAAACCTTGAAATGATGGCATCACAGAGTTGGACGAACCACAGCTATGAAATCTGGCACAGTAAAGACTAAATCCATGACTTACCAAATACATGGAAGTTGTTCACAGACTAAATGAATTTGAACGTCACTAAAAAGCATATTATATCTCTGTAGGCAGGTTGATCAATTTTCAAATTCCAAGAGGCCTGTATATAACATTTTCTAAATAAGAAAATTTTATTTAAAGAGTCTGACTTGAAAATATGGAGTCAACTCCAAAACTCTGATCTTTTGTGCTTTCATTGATACAGGTGATATAATAAACAGCCACGACTCAAACTGCAAGCAGGACAGTTTCATAATTGTGCCGTGATTCATAGGCTGTCTGAAAGTCCCATAAATGATTCTTATTCCACAACCATTAACCCTCTGTCCCTCTTACCACCCTCTTCCCCAACCTTGTAAATAACCTAAACTCCCAATTTTAAAAAAAGTATTTGGAGCTCCAAAGAGTCTTTTGGATACACCTGTCTCCGGCTTTAATTCTATTGACTTCCATCAATATAAATTTATCTGCTTTGCCTAGTCAAAATCCTTATTCAAAGTTTATTCACTTGAAAACCTTCTCCTAATGAACCCACCTACGAGGTTCCAGTGGAAATCATTCATTCATGAGTGGCACAGAAATCCGCTGCAAATGGCCAAGTGCTGCTACCTGTGGTTCTGTATTAACTGTACACAACCAGTGATATCTCAAACTCCATACCGAAATTGTCTAAACTGCGTGTTGAGGATAAAGGGCTAAAGACATGTCCTTTTATTGTTCAAAATTCCTTCCAAATTAATTGTTTGAAGTGATTAAGAGAGATAGTAAGATACAATAGGTTTGGAGTCCCTGTCTCCTGCTTTGCCAAGGAGAGCACTCTTCTTCAACCTTAATGCAGTATGTGTCAGCAAAGTACAAAATTATTTGTACTACTGAAAGATTGCTGCTTTGTACATTCATTTAACGCATAATGCGGTACATGGGCATGGTCATAAATCCATTTTGCTTGAAAATTGGAAAAAAATAAAGGCCCAGAGCTGCACAGTTATTCCATGTGACTTGACCAAAGACACACTTCCACTACATAATTTTAGAATCCCATTTTGCTGTCTGACCTGTGCTAAGTAGGACTCTATTAAGCAAGTTGTCTGTTGAAATCTTTTGACCTCTCCATGATTAGTTAGGAGATGATGTAAGCAGCATTGAAGAAATGGGTTGTAAGTCATAGTCTGACATTATTCCTCACTATGCAGCTTCTGCATCAGAAAATAATTCAGTTGATTAAAACGAAGCAGCTTCTGTTCTATACCAGCATTTAAAAAGGCTTGGGCAAGTTTCAGCTAAATTTAAACCTATATTTAACTGTGTTATTTCACAAAGTGTAGATACATCCGATTTTAGTTTGAAAGCTTCAAATGGAACTATGTAAACATAAAATAAAATGGAAAAAATCCTAGACTTTCTGCCAAGTATTTTAAGTTTTGCTAAGTCACTCATTTAATTTTGCAACTCCTTCTATAGAAGACTTTTAAAATATGGTGTGTCTCATTATTTCAGTGTTTTTAGATGTCAATGAGTCTGAATATCAAACAGCTTCTGTGTTTCCTGGGATAAGATGGGGAAGAAAATGACAAAACAAACAAAACCCAAACTCTTATTTGCTGATAAAAGTGAAACTTGCTCTAAAATACCTTTTTCATGAGTTTGTTTATTTTTTTCTAGAAGCAATGATTTGGTGTTGAACACAGAATATTTCCATTTGCTTTGGAGTGCAAAAATAAGAATCCAGTCGAATTATTTGTTGATTTACATTAAGATATTGCCATAAACTGTGAATTCAGTGTTTCCAGGGAGTCTGACTTCAAAGAAAAGATTTTCAGAACCATGGCATTAAACAATTGCTAGCATGATCATGAGGAATTGACAGAAATACTTTCCTTTTTCTTATTTCCAGCTAGGAAAACACTACTAAGGATCATTCCAATGCTTTGTGGAAACAGATGGTATGTGATAGTGAAAGACTATTTCAGATTAAAATAAGCTCACTCTTTTTTCTTATCATTCTTATCATTTTTGCCAACTGTCCTTCATTATAGTAATTTGTGTGCATATTTTCTATGGAGTCATCTTTCAAAAACATAACCCAGACCTTTAACATTTTCTTTGCTTCTGTGCTGAATCAAATCAAACCTGGGTCACCAAAGGAAAGATGCTTGTATTTTCTGTGTGTGCATTTTGCCACCCTGTTCATATCATTTTAAAAATCTAGTTAAATCCACACAGACTGGTTTCATTTGTGCATTTAACCTCTGCAAAGGTAAGACCAATAAAGATCGTATCCAACTGTCACTGTGTTAGATCAAGATCTCAGGCTAAACATATGGTACAGAAAGATTTAGGTATATAACCCTCGAATCTGGATTTGTGGCGTAGAATTTCTGTTCTTACTTGGTAAAAGATGTGACTGTCAACAGTACAATTTTCTCAGCTTATATAGCTGGAAGTCTGTCACGACGATATATCAGTATATATTATAAATAGAAAAAGACCAGACTTCAGTATGCACTCTCTTCAAATGCCCATCAGTACCACTGAATAATTTAGTAATTAGACCTGTCTTTATCCAATATAGAACAATTTTACAAACTCCTACTATCCTTGCAGGAAAAAATTCTGATTGACAGCAGAAGCCTTTTTGTTCTTTGTTTTCTGTAGGACAGTACGGAATAGTAAAGTGCATTTTTTTCCAATTTCTTCTACTAGACACCTCAACTTCTGGAGGCAAAGTGCTACATCAGGATGACTGGCTAACCTATTCCAGTACAGCAATTCCTATGAAAACAAAAATCTCCCTCAAGTTAAATATAAAATTAATTTTAAAAATAAAGCTTAAAATGATTCCTTTTTTTTTTTTTTAATCCTCCTCTCATCTGCCATCACTACCAAAGCCCAGCACTGTGGCTATACTGACAATGCTAAAGAAAATATGAAGAAACAGATCGGGGAAAAAAAAGGAACTAGAAGAACAACAAAATTACTTTTACTTAAGATGTTTTTTGCATGCATAGATACCCTGGATTTCTGCCATGCATTATGCCCCTTAGAATGGGGAGAGAGAGAGAGAAAGAGAGAGGATGTACTAAAATAAGACTCAGTGTACTCAGAAAGGTAACATTTTGGAGGAAAAAATGGAAAATTCAGTTTTCTAAAGGGAGTCAAATTTAATATTCACTGTATTGATGTGCCATTATAAACAGCAAAATCTTTCCTTTACTGATATATGTATGGCTTTTCAGGCTGATTTTTATAACAAGGGAAAGCTTCTTATTTAAGGATAATTAATCTCACTCAGAGATTTTTTATAGATCACAGGGTTTTCTCTGTATTTCAGGTTATTAATGTAGATTCCATCTTCCACTGTGAACTTATACTAAGTTGAGTAACTATTTAGATAACCCTCAAAGGCAATACTTTCCTGCAGACATTTGACTATTGTGGTATGAATCATTAAAACAATTTACTTTAGGAAAAAAGTAAAAATAAATCCCATTTCTGAAAGAGGAGAGGTTTTCATTCCCATGCTGTCTCAGAATTTATTTGCCTATTAACGATTCCATAATAACCTAACTGGTCATATTGCATTCCTGATTCATCCAATAACTTTTTTGAAAGTTGGAAGGCTAATTGCAAAAGTGATTATTTATAATATCTGAGTGCTTTATTCAGGGGACCCATTAAAAGCATAAACAGTGGGGACAGAGAAAGGTTACAACTGTTTAATGAAAAGAAACATATGAAAGTTTTATACAAATATCACTCCTAAACTTGTCCAGATTTTAAATAAAGACTTCTAATGAAAAGAATGTTTTCCTTCAGAGGATCCAGTATGTTTTATACTAACTAGAATAGACTATTTTACTCCCAGTATAGTGGTTCCACTTTACTTGCCAGTGTTGTTGTCAAGATTTTCTTGTGGTATTCCTAAAATCAGATGTTTTCTTAAAGCCATGCTGTTTAGTGAATTAGTGAGAACTTCAGCTTGTACTTTTTAAAAGAAAAGCCCCCAAAACCACGACTCCAACTTCAAGTCATTTTCATTTGGTTCGTAGTGGGTTTTTTTAAAAGAATCTTATTACTGGTAAATCAATATCTGGTGACTGTCTGGGATCAGAATATTTTACATTAGCACTATTACCAATCTGCTTTTAGGTGAATATAGCACCTCTGAGGGCCAGCACGACAAGTGACATTCTACACTGTCTGCTGTTCCCTTGCACAGACTGAATCATCCAAAAGTATTTTGCCACAGCCATGATTCATGTGCTAAATGGTGAACTCTTTGGAAAAACTAATTTTTACTTTCACGTGTTTTCACTTTTTACATGGTGTCAAAAAAAAACAACAAACCAAAGTAAAACAACTGTTAGGTTCTCATACTTATTGTTCCCAAAAAGATAGGCAACACTTTTGATTAGTTTTTTGTTCTTAAAATATGATATTTCATTAAGACAAAATGCCCTGCTATTCAGTTTCAAACCATTTCAGTTTTATTTTCACAACATGTGATTTTAGACGGAAAGAGAAAAGAAAGAAGGGCTGTTTAACCCTCCCTTCTTTGTGCATAGTGGTGTTATGCATTAATGCATAATAACACTGAGCAGGGATGAGACCTAGGTTTAATTCGCCTGCAACAGACTGATTTTGCATATCTGCAGAGCAGGAAAGATTCTTTGGAAATCTGAATTTTCATATCCCATGTTAATGCCCCACATGCACACTCAGTTCAGACTAATGCTTGAAATCATCCTCTGAGACAAGATCCTGAAGATTTCATTTCCAAAGTGTTATTTTAATACAATTTTAAGTTTTGCAGCTTTTGTGAAGGTTTGTTTTCCTTTCTAATGAAGAAAAAATTGTGAACAGTATTATGAGAGACAATTCTAATCCCCCATTGGAATCAATCGTACTTTGGGGTATTCAGTGACTCTAAGGTATTTTTATAGTGAATTAATGTTTTCCTAATAGATAAGAACATGTTAGCGCAGTTTGCTGAAATTCTTCTGTAATTTAATTAGTACTTTACTTTTCATATCACTTGCTGTTCTAAATAATGGTATTTCTCACTTGTTTCTTTTACTTCTCATCCTTTGGACAATAGTCAACTGGTGACATTGTATGAGCAAGTCACTCTCTTACTTTGCAGTGCCAGCTCTGTGCTGTGTCAATAGAGACAAGTGAGAGGTATATGGAGACAGGGAGGGAACAGAAACTTCTGTGGATGGACTTGGGAGGACAAGGACGTTGCCTGACAGTGTGTGGTAAGCCATTATCTGCAGCACATAATAAGTGTTTTATGCTACACGCCTCAAGCTCCCTACACCAAATCACACTGTGATTGCAGCTATGGTTACATTCGTAAAATGGCCAAGTCTACGGCACATAATGCCATTGTGAATGTAGGCGTGATCTGAATGAGGATCCACATCTGGAACGTAGATGCCCTCCTGCGGAGTTAGGTAGCCCAGATAACTGTATCTGGATACATCCTAGAGCAAAACCATATCCTTACCTAGGGAACAATGCTACCTCTTGACCTTGGAAACATTCATTATGGCTGGAAAGGGATTTTTTAGACAGAATTTTCTTACCAGCTCTAATTTTTAGTTGATGGGTAAGGCAGGGTATAGTTTGTGATGTGATGTGATGTGATGAAGAGGAAGCCATGGCAGAACTCTCCACTGAGCTGCTCCTGGGAGACCAGGAACGGATAACATGTGACAGATGTTAGTCACTTAATGAATAATTGGAAGGGCCTCAGATACAACAGTGATGACAGCACTGTAAGAACCCATGGAGAATACAATCATGATGGTAACAAAAGATGGGGGAGTGTCCAGCTTCAGAGCAATGTGCCAAGGACATGATCTAAGTTGTTAAACTGGCTGAAATATCAACAGATCAAACTGAGCGAGGCTGAAACATAATGTCATCCTTCAAATTGCAGATTTGGGACTGAATTTGCACTTAACGGTTTGATACTCTTCCCACTGAAGTCTGGCAAACTGCCAGCTGACCTCAGTGGGAAAAGACTTGGGCCAGAAGCTACTGTGCAAGTAGGATTCGCAAAGTGCTAAATTGGTACATTGGAAACAAAATTCACAGTTTGCATGCTAGAGGATGCAGGGAAAAAAATAAAATAGAACCACAAATGGCTAAACCAAATGATAATGGATAACATACAGTCCAGAATGGAGAGTCAACGGCAGCAGGTAATTGAAGAAGTTAAGACAATAAAAGATGGACTAGAGAAAGAGAATGAAACCAGCATCTACTTGCAAGAGAAGGGATTTGGTCTCCAACCAGTCAAATGTCACAGCAGAGATATTCTGGCTGCTGACAGTGGCAATGTGGTGCTGGAGCAGCCCTGCAGAGGATAGGTTGAATGGAACATTAAACCAACACATTCTGTTTATTTCTCTTAGTGTGGACATGGATAAGGATCAAAAATATGCTTCTTTGGTAGGGAGTTCTTTACTTTTGTGGACTGTAGGATTAACCACAGTAACCATCTATGAATTCAGAATAAAACAGCTGCTTACCTGAAAGAGCGGATAGAGCAAGGCATGTTCTGGAAGCAACTGTAATACTGAGGAAAACATCAATACAAAAAATGAAAGAATTCATCCGTTTTGTGAAGAAGACAAAGTGCTATGTAAAATGGAGTTCCTACACTGATTTCAGCTAATGATGTGACTTGCACTTCAATAGAAACAACCTTAATACCTTAACTAAATAACAAATGACATCTAACATGATTTGACTGAACATTTTAAATTAAAACATCACATTCCTGATAATGTTTGCTTCTCTGAATGAATGTGTTAGGAAACTGTCACAATGGATCTACCTTAAAACACAGCACCACAAATGGAAATCACCCAGAACATTGCCATTGTTATTGCCCATGGTAGGCATTAGCTTCTTGACTTTGATGTGTGTTTGAGCTCTTCAGCTTATTAGCTTCCATTGCATACAAGCGCCAAAGCATTCCTAACATCAGCTTTCCATGGAAATCTCACTGGTATGTAAGATTGCTGGAGCATGGATCACCCACCACTGGAGCGTGTAATAAGGTTGCCAGAGCTAGTGGAGATCTATGCTGACCCAACTGGTACATCAGGATGGCACAAGCTTATTAGCTCTACAGCATGTCTTTGGAAGTTGTATTTACTCCACTTTGTGGGCCAGGGTCCTTCATCTGTGTCTCCTCTTTCATCAGAACTGGGCTAGCACAGAATTTTTCCCATATAGGAATCGCATGTTCCTATGGAGCTGCATTTTTATAAGCAATCAAAATTACTAGTTGCTTGTAACGTTACTTATGCGGCTAGTAATGGCAAGTTTAACACAGAACATCTAAAATTTAGCATTTACAAATTGCTCCCCCCC
>VZSZ01004917.1:228972-304727 GCA_013398815.1 Ibidorhyncha struthersii
GGGAAGCAAGGAGCAAAAGCATTACTGGTTTTTTTTTGCATTGTGGGTGAGCTAACATCACTTGAAATTGAGGCATCTTTTTCTATAGTTATTAGAATATTAGATCTGTCTTTATAAATCTGAAACACAGAAACATGACAGACATCCATAAGAATGGCAGATAACAAGGTGAAGAATTTGAGGCTTAACCAATTGCTCCCTGATGTCAAACTAAGAATCAGCAGAAATAATCATTTTGGCATCAGACAGGAAAAGTCAAAGGTCAGGATTTAATACCGTCACAGAAGGATTCTTCAAATAAGCCAAGCAGGTGCTTACCAAAGCATGATTATTTGTTGTGTTTAGGGATTCAGACCAAAGCATGGTGTGAATGGGAATACAAAGTCTCCACAGAAAAACTGGGAGAGCCGTCCTATATGGAAAGTCTTTCCCACAATAATTTATTTACTTGAACAAGTCCATAGAAAGTAGGTGGGTAGACTTCTCCTCTTTCCTACTTTTCTTCTTCTCAGCTAATAAGATTTGTATTCAAAGGATATATATTTTTTTTTTTTTGCAATGAAAAAACAATGTCCTTGTTCACTGAAAACTGGATATGCTGGTGAACAGCAAATGCAAAATTGCTCGAGAGCTAGACTGTCAGAGCAGAAGCCATGTCTTAGTTATTTAGTAGTGTACAACAGCAAAATGTGACTCCTGATTGCCTCCTGTTGCCAAGGATGCTCAGCTGCAAAGCATGAGCAAATCCATTGGCTGGATTACTGTCCCATCCCCCTGGCCAAGAATGTGTCTATTTGTGCAGTCCTGTGTCTTATCAGTGGACACATTAGTGCCAAGTCAAGCAGAAGGCTGAGTGAAGTTCCTGGATTTACAGGTCCGTGCTTAGGGTGTTGGTTCCTGCAGAATCTCCGAATCTCAGTTGTCACCCTGATCAAATAATCACCTCTTGTAAGTCCTCTAAGTATCTGCACTCCTTTTATAGCTGCAAAAGATGGGAGCTTGCTAAATCTACTTAATTCAAAAAACTGCTATCACACATTTCCCAGCAGTTCTTAATATATTTGACTGTCAGGAGTACTGAGGGAAGTCGGACAGAAGAGTGGCAATGAACTCAGTTCATGCAGTATAATTTACTTGTGTCTGATACCAGTCTTCATGCTGACTTTTCAATCACAGAAAATATGATGGTCAAAGAGATATGCCATTTCTTAAGGGTTAGGGGTAATGGAAAAGCCAATCTAGCCCAGGTTAAAACTAGTTAAAGTGTTAAACATCAAGTCTGATACAGATACATACTTGTTCAATGATGAAACTTTTCATATGAGTCACAGTATCATAGAACGGTTTAGGCTGGAAGTGACCTTAAAGATCATCTAGGTCCAACCCCACTGCCATGGGCAAGGACATCTCCCACTAGACCAGGTTGCTCAAAGCCCCATCCAACCTGTTCTTGAACACTTCCAGGCATGGGGCAACCACAACTTCTCCGCACAACCTGTGCCAGTGTCTCATCACCCTGACAGTAAAGAATTTCTTCCTAATATCTAATCTAAATTCACCTTCCTCCCATTTGAAGCCATGCCTCTCATCCTATCACTACATGTCCTTGTAAAAAGTCCCTCTCCAGCTTTCCAATAGGCCCCCTTGAAGTACTGGAAAACTGCTATAAGGTCTCCCCAGAGTCTTCTCCAGGCAGAATCCCCTCCCTCGCCCTGCTGGCCATGCTTCTTTTGATGCAGCCCAAGATGTGGTTGGCTTTCTGGGCTGCAAGCACACATTGCTGCCTCATGTTGAGCTTCTCATCGCCTAACACCCCCAAGTCCCTCTCCTCAGGGCTGCTCTCAATTCATTCTCCACCCAGCTGGTATTTGTGCATGGGATTGCCCTGACATTTTGAACATCTTTTGCTTCTGTTGACACCAACAGGAGGGCTTAGGTGCTTTGGAAATAAAGTTCCTACTGGTTTCCAAAATTATCAAATAAAATAAGTTTCCTGTTTGCCATGAACGAGGCAAAGAAGTCTCCCGATTCCCTGTCATGGCTTGCTGTGTTGTGTGTGTGACACCCCCAAGTTGGAGCTGCTGCAATCCATTGCATAAAATGAGTCATCAGGTTAAAGGGAGGAATATAATAGCAGAGGAACAGCTTTACCAGAATAGATCAATATTCCATTTTACCCAGCATCTTGTCTCAATTCTGGATACTTCAGAGCAAGGTGTTAAACCCACTTAGTGGATGTGATATTACGCCATAGGGGATATTTCTTCCTTTCTCCATCTGGTGATCAATTTATACCCTGAGGCTTATGGTTTGAATTCACATTGTAACTATTCAATACTTTCATTTTCAAGACCCAGAACATGTATGTTTCTAAACGCTGCTACATCTGACTACCAGATACAAGAAGTCTGTAGTTTTAAGTGAACTCCTTATACTGTTTTGGTTAAAAAAATCCAACAATAAACAGTTACCAAAATCAAAATACAGGCAGGCAAACAATAAAAACAAAACAAAGAAACAAACAGAACAAAATACAGCCAAAAATGAGAAATAAAATCATGGAGAAAAAAAAAAACAAGCAAAAAACCCAAACACAAACCAACATAAAAGCTAAATTTTTACTGGTATTTTCACTTATATTTGAACAAAATTGCAGCTGCTCTAAACCATCATTTTGTGTGAGTACCAATGCCAAGATTAATTTCCAAGAGTTTCAAGCTAAAACTGGGAATAGTGCTCTTTTAACTAATACTCTGACACTGTGAAGTTTACTTATGCTTGTTTCCACTACTTAAAAGAAGAATAAAGGTCACTGAAAATGTTCAACTTACTGGGTGGAATCAGGATGTACAATGTTAATTTTTTCTCATGATTCTAGCGCCAAAAATTCAGCAATCTGTTCTAATTAAGGGTGCAATCTGCTCAAAGGTCTTCCTTCCTTTGTTCTTTGGGGCTCAGATTTTCAAAGGAGTGGAAGGATGATTGCAATCTAGTTCCATTCAATTCCATTAGTAAGTGGTTCCCAGGTCCTAACATAGCTTTTGAAAAGACTGCTCATTAGTTTATCTACACAGATGTATTCGCAAACCTCACATCAGTTTTCATTGTTACAATTTACTGTCATACTTGTGCTAAGAGTGGGCTCTAAAACAATCCGTGGACAATTCTGACATTTTGACATTTGTTTTCCTTCTGAATTGTTACAAAATATCAAACACTTCAAAACTTTATGTCAAACAAAATATTCTGAAATATTTTCGGTTTGACCTTATTACAATGTTCTAAGGTAGATTGTATTTTAAAGGTTATTTACCCAGATTAATCAAACATTCTGATGATTTCTTCCAAAAAAAAAGGTTGATAAAAATGTCACGTTCCTCTGAAGTTTTCAAGCTCATCTAGTCAATATTTTTGCTGGAGTACTGCTTCTTTTGAAAAAAAAAAAAAAAGCCTAGTTTTTGTGACTGATCTTTGGTGTCTTGGCCTGTCAAACTATGGGGAAAAAGTATAAATTTATATCTCTATTGTCATGGATGTTTTTATTAAAATACAGACCACTTGAAAGTTGACTCATCAATCATAAATCTCACTAGTCACTTCCAGTAACATAATCAGGATTTGACTCTCTTTTCTTAGCAGTTTCATGAAGTAGCAATGTTGCTGCTATCCAGTGTGGTTTAAAACTAGAAGTATTCTGCATTTATCTGACTTGTTGAAATGTTGGTTCAAATTCCTCTGAAAAAGAATCTATGCAAAACATAAAACTTCTCAGATAATTGCAGGGTGGTTTGTTGTTGTTTTGTTTTGTTTTGGTTTGGTTTGGTTTGGTTTGGTTTGGTTTGTTTTTTTCCCCCAAGGCTATTGTTCTTCAAATGGCATGTGAAATGTAATTATTTTAAGAGTTCTATTCTCTATGGCGTAAACCATTTACTCCATCCCAATACAACCCCCAGTGATATCACTAGGAATGAGGAAAATGTGAAAAGATTAGAAATTTGCCCTCAAACCCCACAACAAGGTTTTAATCAACATGTAAAAGGTGAATGTGGTCCCACTACAATGAAAAGGAATTACACAAATGGGAGAACTTTGCCCTTACAACACAAAGTACCATGAAGTTGCATGTTAAAGGAGGCAAGATTTTCAGGAGCAATCAGCACAGGGCTAACACAACTCCTGCTGAAAGCAAAACAAGCAGTTCTGGCCATAATGTCTCATGTCCTTTCCTAATAGCAAAGTGTCAAAATTGAAAAATATGGTCTGAATGTCTCCATATTTCAGACTCAGAGGTTATCTTTACATTCTAACAGTAACTTAGACCAAGCCTTCTAAAATTGTTGTGCATTTTCTTGAAGGGGAATAAGTTACAGATGATGTGTTACATCCAAGAGTATTCCCACGTGCAGTTAAATGATACTCTCCATGGCACCCAGTTGTGCCATTTGCAGTTGGTTTTATCTTGAAAATGCAGACTGCTCGCCAAGAGGCGTTCCTCATCATTCAAGTCTGGGCAAAATCACACATGATCCAGAGGGCGCATGTTTGATTTATATCTGAGATACTCTTACACTCCATTACTCACACACTTTAATTGCAAAACACTGCATAAGCACATGTGTTGGAGGACAAGACTTATTTACTGCACAGTCCGAAGAGGAAGCATCAGGTTTTCTGGATCGATATTTAGTACTTGAACAAGGAAAAATGTTGTGTCAAAGCCAAGGAGCTGCAATGACTGTCAACTGGTGTCATCTTTGCTCTGGCTTTCAGTAACTTTCTGTAATTAGATATTAAATTTTGTGCAGGGTACACTTGATACTCCAAACATGTCAGTTCTATTAAATTAAATACAATCCGGGAGGGAAATGTGGAGAGCCTAGATATTGTGGCCAGCTTTGAAATCAGATGTTGTAGCTAAAAGTCTTCATATTTTTACCATTTTTCTTTTAGTTTTTTTTTTTTTATTATTATTATTATTTTTAATCTTTATGAAGGATTAAAATCAAATATCTCACGAGTTCCTAGGGACTGCTGAGTCAGCTGGAAAGTTACTGAATTATGTTCTTCAGTCTGGTGAATTGGTAGATGTGGATTAATGGTTCCGTAAGATCTTCAAAGTCTGACTTCCAGCTGAGAATATTTTATTGCCATATTGGCTGATTCAGCTAAAAGAAAGTTCCTGGTTTGAGTCTCAGAGTTAGACATTCAAATATACATTTTAAATGAATTCAGTTAAGACTCTATTGCTACCCTGTGATTTTAAACTTGCAAGGTGGGAGCTTTAAATTAAAAAGCTAAAGGGAAATCAGATTTACTCCCTTTGCTGTATCAGTCTCAGCCCTTTAAGTACTTACTAATCTACCCGGTTTGGGTCTGAGACTGCTCAAACCTGCAACTTAAATATTTTTAACAATATTCTGCCTGTAGTATATCATTATATGATTTGTCTGTATTCTGCCATAGAGTAAGTTTATATAAAATAATAATTAAAAAGAAACTCAGTCATTTCTGGAGAAGGCATTTGATGCTTAACATAAGGTAGTGACTCTTATTTATAAAAGTTATAAAGCACTGTTGTAGCCATTTGCTTTTCCAAACTTCTCTGTGCACTGTAAAACTTTATGTATATACAGCTTTTTTCTGAACTAGCTGTTTCTCAGCAGCTAGAAATAATCAGGGAACAGAGGCAGAGAAAAATTAAGATGAAATTTACTGTAGATCCGGCTGTGAATCAAAGAAAAAAGCAGGGCTAATAAAGTGTTGGAGCCAAAATCCATGAAATCAGGAGTTTACACCACTTGAAAATCTAACTCTTAATCCACTTCATTAAATAGTGCAGAGTTTGCTTCCGTTGGTCCCACATTACAATCCCATTTTTCTTCCTTTCTAATTTGCTATTGTTATTAATTGCTACTCCTACTATTATTGCTATTAACTCTCTATTAAGCAAAGATTGACCTTAAATGAACTCCAGGAAAGGACTTCTGAAACACAGCTTTAGTGTAATTAAGTGGTATTTTAATTCATTTGCTTTCCCAAACTATTTCAGTTTGTCAAATAGTTTGATTTTACTTATTACTTACTTATTAATTTATTAATATATTATCTATCTATTATTATTAAATTATTTAATCTGAATAATTTATTTATTTGTTTAATCTCCAGTGCTATGATCTTATTGGCATCACAGAGACATGGTGGGATGACTCCTATGACTGGAGTGTTGGAATGGAAGGTTACAGACTCTTCAGGAAGGACAGGGAAGGGACACAAAGAGGGTGTTTCAACCTCTATGTCAATAACCATCTGGAGTGCATGGAGTTCTGCCTGGGGATGGATGAGGAGTCGACCGAGACCTTATGGGTCAAGATTAAAGGGAGGGCAGTGACAGGTGACATTACAGTGGAGGTCTGCTACAAGCCACCTGACCAGGAAGACCAAGCAGATAAGGCCTTCTATAAACAGATAGGAGCAGTCTAACGTTCACAAGTCTTGGACGTCATGGGGGGCTTCAACCACCCTAATATCTGTCAGAGGTAAAACACAGCAGGGCATAAGCAATCCAGGAGGTCCCTGGAATGCGTTGATGATAGCTTCCTTCTCCAAGTGATAGAGGAGCCAATAAGGAGAGGTGTTGTCCTGGATCTTGGTCTCAGCAACAAGGAGGGGCTGGTGGGCAATGTGAAGCTCAAGGGCAGCCTTGGCTGCAGTGACCATGAAATGGTGGAGTTCAAGATCCTTAGGGCAGTGAGGAGGGCACACAGCAAGCTCACTACCCTGGACTTTAAGAGATAAGACTTTGGCCTCTTCAGGGATCTGCTTGGCAGAGTACCATGGGATAAAGCCCTGGAGGGAAGAGGGACCCAGCAAAGCTGGTTAATATTCAAGGACCACCTCCTCCAAACTCAGGAGAAATGTTACCTGACACAAAGTCAAGCAAAAACACCAGAAGGCCTGCATGGATGAACGAGGAGCTCCTGTACAAACTCAAACACAAAAAGGGAGTTTACAGAGGGTGAAAAGCAAGGACAGGTAGCCTGGAGGAATACAGAGAAATTGTCCGAGCAGTCAGGGATAAGGTTAGGAAAGCTAAAGCCCAGATAGAGGTAAATCTGGCCGGGGCCATCGGGGGCAACAAGATAGCCTTCTATAGGTATATCAGTCATAAGACTAGGGAAAGTGTGGGCCCTCTCCAGAAGGAAATGGGAGACTTGGTTACCTGGGATATGGAGAAGGTCAAGGTGCTCAACAATCTTTTTGCCTCAGTCTTCACTGACAGGGGTTCAAGCCACACCGCCCGAGTCACAGAAAGCAAAGGCAGGGACTGGGAGAATGAAGAAGTACCTACTGTAGGATAAAATCAGGTTTGAGACCATCTGAGGAACCTGAACGTGCACAGATCAATGAGACCAAATGAGATGCATCCACAGGTCCTAAGGGAACCGGCAGATGAAGTTCCTAAGCGTCCTATTTGACAAGTCATGGAAGTCTGTTGAAGTTCCCACTGACTGGAAAAAGGGAAATGTAACTCCTATTTTTAAAAAGGGAAAAAAAGAAGACTCAGGGAACAACATTCTCACCTTTGTGCACAGCAAGATCATGGAGCCGATTCTCCTGAGCACTATGCTAAAGCACATGGAAAATAAGGAGTTGTGGTGACAGCCAAGATGGGTTCACTAAAGGCAAATAATCTGAAAAATGTGTTGGCCTTCTACAATGGGCTGTATAGCATTGGTGGATAAGGGAAGAGCAACTGACGTCGTCGACCTGCACTTCTGCAAAACATTTGACACTGTCTAACACGACATCCTTGTCTGGAGAGACATGGATTTGATGGATGGACCACTCGGTGAACGAATTGGCTGGATGGTTGCACTCAAAATGTTGTGATCAATGGCTCAGTGTCCAAGTGGTGAACAACAAAGAGTGGTCTTACTCAGGGGCTGGTACTGGGACCAGTGCTGTTTAACATTTTCGTTGGTGACGTGGATGTTGGGATTGAGTGCATCCTCAGCAAGTCTGGTGATAACACCAGGCTGTGTGACGTGGTCAACATGCTGGAGGGAAGGGATGTCATCCAGAGGGACCTGGACAGGCTTGAGAGGTGGGCCTGTGCAAACGCCATGAAGTTCAACAAGGCCAAGTGCAAGGTCCTCCACGTCGGTCAGGGCAATGCCAAACACAAATACAGGCTGTGCTGGGAATGGATTCAGAACAGCCCTGAGGAGAACTTTGGGGTGTTGGTTGGTGAAAAGCTCAACATGAGGTAGCAATGTGCACTCACAGCCCAGAAAGCCAACTGTATCTTGGGCTGCATCAAAAGAAGTGTGGTCAGCAGGGCGAGGGAGGGGATCCTGCCCCTCTACTCCACTCTCGTGAGACACCATCTGGAATATTGTGTCCAGCTCTGGAGCCCACAACATAAGAAGGACATGGACCTGTGGGAGCGGGTCCAGAAGAAGGCTACAAAGATGATCAGAGGGCTGGAACACCTCTCCTATGAAGACAGGCTGAGAGAGTTGGGGTTCTCCAGCCTGGAGAAGAGAAGACTCTGGGGAGACCTTATAGCAGCTTTCCAGTACTTCAAGGGGGCCTATTGGAAAGCTGGAGAGGGACTTTTTACAAGGACATGTAGTGATAGGATGAGAGGCATGGCTTCAAATGGGAGGAAGGTGAATTTAGATTAGATATTAGGAAGAAATTCTTTACTGTCAGGGTGATGAGACACTGGCACAGGTTGTGCGGAGAAGTTGTGGTTGCCCCATGCCTGGAAGTGTTCAAGAACAGGTTGGATGGGGCTTTGAGCAACCTGGTCTAGTGGGAGATGTCCTTGCCCATGGCAGTGGGGTTGGACCTAGACGGTCTTTAAGGTCCCTTCCAACCCAAACCATTCTGCGATTCCATGATTATATGACTATGCTTTAAACAAGTATGGAAAATAGATTTTATAACTGACTGCAGTATTTACAAAAATCTATAGTAAATACGTGGGGAGTTCTGGGAGAAGACAATAGGAAAGGTGAGAGAGAACTGTGGAGAAAGACTGAGACATAGTTCTTACTTTTTAACAAGCTTCAAAAATCACATAATATCCTTTAAACAATGGTTACACCTTAGACTCCCATCGAGCCCACCTCACCATTGATATTGCAAGCGTGACACCTCTTATCCCTTTATTAACCTCTCAGTTTTATGATCTGCTAGTCATAGATGCACATCTGCTTCACAGGCCATAACAACACCACCTGCCTAAACATCTTAAAAACACGGCGTCTAAGTACATAAGCAGGACACGTGCTACCCAGCAATGTGGAGTGTGTCCTGGTGGTACAGCCAGCGGAGCAGCAATAGCCTCAGCTGCTCATATGGTGTACACTTGTGGTCGGTTGGCATGGGGCTTGGATGAATAGTGAGAAAATCTCAGGTTCAAACAGTTGCAAATTATTTAAAGGGAATAGGGGTGTGAATTTGTTATGTGATCATGTAATGGAAGAGCCTTTCATGATACATATGTGCAAGCCGCCGGGTCAAGGTTGTGAACACTAAGCCTGAATCTCTGTTCTTTCATGGAGCAGTACTATACTATAGCTGTCCACTCAGTAAAAATAAACTCTGTGAAAGTTCAAATGAGTTCTTTTATTTAAATCTTGGGGGAGATAGCTTTGGTGTCCTGAATATTCTAGCAATCAACCACTCCTGTAAATGAATGCCTTCTAGCTTTGAATACATTTCAAGTGTGTCTGTCCCACCTCTTCTTCCTCAGATACTCAAAAAAAGCCAGCCATTGCTCTGTTGTTCAATTAACATTCTTGCTAGGAGACAGTCCTGGGAAATAGCTCCTAGGCAGCCATGCATTGGCAAGAATCTGTCCGCTGCCCTTTCATTTATTTGTTTACTTAGCATAGGTGTCCCCTGAAATAGTATAATGGTTCTTCTTACATATGATAAGTTGAATTAATTTTTGTAGAATCACACAATCATAGAATGGTTTGGGTTGGGAGAGCCCTTAAAGATCATCTAGTTCAACCCCCCTGCCATGGGCAGGGGTACCTTCCACTAGACTAGGTTACTCCTTGTCCTGGGGCTGAACAAGCCCCACTCTCTCAGCCTGAGTATGAGGAACACTTCTTTCCATATTCCTTTTTATAGATGAAAGTATTGATCAAAGGCTAGAGAGTAGGGGCAGAAAAGTTGCACTGCTGAACAAGATGCATCAATGGGGGTTGTGTTTCACAAAAATGTGAGCCCCATGCCCCAGCTATGGTTTATAATGGTGTAACTGGTGAGACAATCTGTCTTAATGTTTGAAGCAGGAGAAAGCTGGACCCTGATCTTACCACCTCTGCGTATTCCTGAGAAGTCAGTGGCTGAGAGCAGGACTTGGTGCTTCCTGCTTGCAGTGCAGCCTACACCAGGCACAACATCCTGGAGACAGAGAAGTGACCTCATATCACCCTTCATCTGGAACAAGAGGTAGGCTGTCACTGACCTTGCAATTTGAGTGCTTGTTTGCTCCATACAAATGTTCCAGCAATGTCGCTCATAAGCTGCTGTGTGTTACCCATTCTTGGCATGGCTCCTTCCTTACCCGCTGTTAGGCTGTGCAGAAAGCCCAATGTTAAAATTGGATCGTGACAAAATTTTGACATCGTTACTGTGTTGTGGGTGAAATCAGGATGATTTTTAGTAGAATCATGGTTTCGTTGATGTTAATTGTTGGTTTAGAAGATATAAACTTGTGAAGAAAGGCAAACATGAAGTTTTCCAACAGTCAATTTTTGAATGGTTCTCATTGGAAACGCTACTGCTCTGTAACCAACAAAAACAGTTCATTTAGCTTCTCTCTTTTTGGGAATCCCTTACATGATTTTAATTACTAAAACACACTAAATGAAATCCTGATCTTTCCTAAAGCTATTAGCAGCATTCCCCTGGACACCATCAGGGCCAAGATTTCACCCGCTCCCTCACATTGCTACTTTGGCCTCCAAGATGCGTAGCTGAGAAATTGCATCATGGAATTGCTCATCTCAGCCCACAGGGCATGGCTGTTGACCCCACTTTTACACAGCTGGTGTGGAACACAAGGACATTTCAGGAAATTTCATCTGCCAAGAGGTGCTTTCCACCACACTATCTATCACCTTAACAACTGCTGGGGAACGAGTACATAATGTGCTTGACATTAGCACCTGTTTTTATAACTCTCCAGTAAAATACCAGAGGCCAAGACTACTGGGTCTTATTCAAAATACTGCTCACCCTTAAACCAGGTTGTTTCCCAGAAAATGCTGGAGGAGAAAATGATTTTCCAAAAGACATTCAACCTCTTTAATCTACTGGGGTGATTGCTTGTGAAAAATCACTGATTGCACCTCTAAGTTGAAATTAGACATGTTTAAATGTCACTGATTGGAATACCTGACACTGTAAACGTAACTGAAGGAGAGATTGACAAAATATCCTAATCAGGAGAGCATTAAATTAACTTAATATTCTAATGTACTTAATGAATTATACAAAGGGTGATTAATTCAGTTCTAAACCAAATCAGTAGTGACAGACAGTGGATTTTTTAGTTCTTATCCAAGTGTCTACTTAAAGATCTGTGTGGTAAAATCCCTGCCCAATTCTTCATATTAAGATATCCAAATAGACAAACCAATAGACTAAAATAAAAAAAAGAAGGAAAACAAGGAAAACTTCTACCCCATTTGCACCAAACAGTGAAAGCAGCGTTATAATCTCAAAGAAGTCAAGCAAGGATGGATGTCCAATGGCACCTGAATCTATGAGCAGAAAGAGGAGTTATAATCATGTGGTTCTATCCTTGATGTGGCACAAGCTACATCATTTTACCTAGTAATTCCCCTGCAAAGCTCACCATGCCCAACCTAAGCACATATTTTGTTCTGGTAACTTTACCACAATCCCGGGAAAATTATTCCAGTGACAAATAATCTTCATGTTCTATCTAGTTCCTGGTTCTATCCTAGTTCCTGGGTTTTATATTATGGTGATCAAATATTTGCCTTATAAATAAAATATCTTTTTTTCTTAATTTAAAGATCTGATTGCATTGATAATTATGGATCATAATAACCCATAATCTTTCTGATTATTAAATTAGATAGGCCTTGCATTCCTAAAGCTGTTTCAGTATTAAACTTTACTGAAAGAAACTTTGTCATTCCATAACTGTCCTGTAAGCAAAACTTAGACACATATATGTCAATGAGAGTACCTGCTACCTTTTTCCTGCTATTAAATAACAGAAATATAACAAAGTCAGCTTACTGCCTATATTTTCATATTTAAAAAAAAATAAATTTCAAATTATATTTTGTTTATCTGACATTTATGGATGATAGGCAGAGAAAAAGAAGATAGAAATCTAATTTATACCTTATTAAAAGATGTGACATGAGTAATAGGACACTCATCCTAGGACTTGTATGAATAGCTGAAATGTTACATGTTCCTTTTGACAAATGTCTCTGAATTCACAGTTATGAAGGTACGTGGACACCGTAGACTTTTACTGAAGGCTACATAACCAGTTATGTGTGATTGTTTAGATTTTCCTTTCTTATTTTTAAGTGAAATGTGATACTAAGAAGCTACCATACCTGTACAGGTGAAAAGAAAACCATAATTTTGGTGTGCATCCCTCACAGATGAAAAAAGCTGACCCTCTTTGTCTGACCAGGTTCACCCTAGTCTTGTGATTAAAATATCCCAGAGTCAAACACAATTAAATTGTCAAGGAGTTCAGCAACAAGGGTAAGATTTGTTGCCTCTTCATTACTTCACATAATTCTAAAGATGTCTATTGGTTTAAAAACAGGTGTTTGCGGTTATCAATCACCTTGGAAAATAAACCTTGGAAAATAAACCTCCAGGCCAATTTTCACTGGTTTGTTGATGGGGTGAACACATCTGCCTGCAGCCACTGGTGAGCAAGCACATGTAATTCAGGAAGAAACAGTTACTATTGCCTATGTTGGAGCATTAAAATTATAAGTGTTTGCAATGTTGCAAGGGTTTATGGGCAGAGGAGAAAGATTCAGCAATTGTTTTCCCAGTGAAAACAGTTTATAAAGAAGCAAATGACATTGTCTATATTTCTGGATGTTTTCTAAGGTATATAGCTCTTTATTTTTGTCTCTAAAAGCTGTAGTCCACCTCAGAAACTTTAAAGGTACCTTAGATGTGGAACAGTATTAAAGAAAATATTTAGCAAGCCAGTATCTTAGGCAGGGAAACTCGGTTTCTGATTTCTGTTTCTGGAGCTGGAGTACCTAAAAGTCAGGGAGCAGGGGCCAAAGTTCACGTTTCCACTTTACCCAATGACTGTCCTAATCACTGGGTTTAGAAAAGAATATTCCCCCTTGTTCACTGGATCGTGGATCTTTTTTGAAGAAATGGAACCAAGTAAATGTTTTCAGTTGAAATAGCTCACATATAGTTCTCCCCTGGGGAAGCGAGAGGTGTGGATTTGAAATGAATCCTTTTATGAGAAAATGAGCTTTGAACATAGGTTTTCTGATTCCTCTGTGAGTTCTCTGGGCAGGGAGATAACATATAGAAGAGATTATATAGTGCTTTTAGAAATCGACATCTTGGGTGTCCGGCCTCAGGTGACAAATCCAAACTGAACTCTACCAAAGCATTATCATGAACTTTATCATGAACATAGTCTCTGAGCCTCCTAAGAAGGCATAGAGACCAAGTGCTCTTTTTCTAAATATCTCTTACCTTCTGGTTGGTGATCTCAGGTGGCTTCTGCACTCAGGCTTGAGGAGCACTGCACATGGCACTCAAACATCTAACCAAAGGTCTGACCACAAACTGCACAGCAGGCAAACACTTAGAAGTTAAGCATTGTACCAGTAAATGGTGTGATGTGAACTTAAGCATTGTACCAGTACATGTAGTTATCCCTAAGTTCCTTTGCAGATTCAGATTTTAACTCAATTTAATTTCTGAAAACCGGTCATCTAGAGCTCTTCCCATTATCAGTGGAGACGAATAGGCAACTGCAGGGGCAGAGTGACCTCATCCCAAGAGAGCTGTGCTATGCTAGAGGCACTTCCTTCAGGAGATTCTTCCTACTTAAACTAGACTTTTCCCTTATGTTTGTGGGGGTTTTGGTTGTTTTTTTTTGGTTGGTTTCTTTTTCCCTTTCCTTTTTTCTTTCTTTAAGTTTTCCCCTAGAAGGAAAAATCTATTTCTGTTGACTAGAGAAACATAAGTGATCAGTTTAGACTAAATGCCTACATTTCAATGGGTGGAACTGGTTAAATGAATCCTAGCCCTCATGACTTACTTTACCATCTGTAAAATTACGGCTGTTCTCTGCCTCACCAGGAGGCTATAAGGCTAAGTGCATTGAAGAATGAGAAATGCTCAAAAATTAAGGTGGTGTACAATCTATGAACACAGAAGGTAGCAGGAATTTTGCTACTGACTTCAGTTGTGCCAGGATTTGACTTGAATGATTTAACTTATATTTGGAGGAAACTTTTTTTTTTTTTATGTCCTAGTAATCATATAACAGGTAAAAAAAAAGTCAGTATTTGATGACATTCAGAAAATCAGGCTTTCTTATTATGAACTGCTTATAAAAGATAATAATAGAACTCTGAATAGCAAGGAAGGCTTAAATAACGCCTTGACCATACATCGCCTGTATTGTGTTTTATAACATTTCTAAGTATGATCACTTTTGCAGATGCTGGTTGCTATAGTTCTTGCATGGGGGGTCCAGACATTTAGAGATGCATCGATGCACATAACATATTGTTTCACTGAATGTCAGCTACTGAGCCACTAGATATACACACAACTACAGAAAAAAATGTTTGGCCATTATAGAGGAGTGTGATAAATTCACAGAAAAGTTTTGGCTTTGATAATCTCAAACCACTAACAGCCTTAAAATCATTTTTATATATCCTTAAGCAGTAAAGATGCAGAGAAGGCACGATTATGTTCTGCCTAATATCATCAGATGCTGGAGCAGATTCCAGTTCCTACATCTAACTGTGTGCCCAGTTACATCCCAGCTCCATACCAGTCAGATTACACCATTTTTTCTCCCCTGGTTTGTGTCTAGGTGGGGGAATGAGCCAGTAAAACCCTCAGTGCAGTCTAAGGAGTTGGTTGGCCAACAGAGTATAGACACAGACTTCTATGTCAGAGGTTGTTTTCTTTTTTAATAAAAGTCAAACCTTTGCAGACAGGTCACCTTGGCTACTGTTACCCTGATGACTGCTAATCGCTTCTGAAGGAAGCTTTCTGTGACTGTTTCTCCAGAATTTCAGGAGAACTTGGAAACACATGGGTATCTCATAAGATTAGGCATATAATTTCTCATGTAGATTTAAGTATGCATTCAACTGTGTAAAACCAGACTCTGCCAAGCATTAGAAATATCCTAACCAGTCAGTTCGTTCTATAGTGTTGTTTTACTGCACTTT
Organism: Ibidorhyncha struthersii; assembly: GCA_013398815.1. Taxonomy (NCBI): domain Eukaryota; kingdom Metazoa; phylum Chordata; class Aves; order Charadriiformes; family Charadriidae; genus Ibidorhyncha; species Ibidorhyncha struthersii. The sequence goes on from VZSZ01004917.1 coordinate 244,455, forward strand.
AAGGATGACATCTTAGCAAGAATATGTGTAAGAAACTCAATGTCTTGCAAGGTGTCTAGACGCAGCCTAATTATTAAGTATTTTAGCTAAGGACAGAGTTTAAATTGTCTGGTGGAATCATACAGTAGTACCTCACAAAATGATCAAAGAAACAAAATGTTCCTTATACATCAAAATATTTCCCAAAAGACCTTGTTAGATAATAACACTTGGCTTGCATGAAGAGAAAAGGAAAATAAATGCTTATGTTTTTCCAAATATACAGAAATTACATTTCTCCCTACAAAACTCAGCAGAACTTGCAGAATTTAAAAGGCAAACTCTTCTCCTTCTGGAGTTCCAGAAAAAAATAATTCCCAACAATGAGCTATAGTTTGCCAGTTCTGACCTCCAGGCTTTTGGATGTCGTGTGTTTTCAAGCCCTCACAATCCACAAGAGAAAGCCTGGCAAAGAGAGAAGTGTGGGTTGCTAAGGGAGATGTACAGCAAAAAAAGACCACATGCTAGCTCTGCAAGTGAGAGGGTGACCCCTAAATCACACACTGGAGTAAGCCCAAATTTCAGCTACTTATGGGTCAGCAGAACAGAATAACACTGGCAGCTTTAGAGAGAAATCTCTGAGGCCTGAGCGGATGTGAAGTGGAAACAGGACTAATTTAAGGACTGGAAAGCTTTTATCTTTAACCTCTTGTTTACTGTTGCAGTAAGTCCAAATCTTATGCAAGCTGAAAAAAGATCTTGATGTAAAAAATATGTAGTTATTGGAGGATGATATTTGGTAACACCATGATAGAAATCCCTACATATACTCAGAAAAATATTAAACCCAGTTGACCTGTTCAAGCTGAGCCCATTTGCCTGGAGTACCTAGAAACAGTAAATTAAAGTAAATCTTTCTGTAATTGCCTATGCCTGTCATAAGAAAATTTCTATTCCCTCCCCCTTCTTGTTACAGAACTTTCCCGTTTTCAGACACATTAAACGCATGCAATTCAGCACTAGAAAATATTCTCAGAGTTACATGTGAGCCTTAGATACATCTCCATACTGTTTTGTTTCAGTACATGCAGGAATATATTCTGAAATGTCTATGGCTTGTGATGTCTTGTAAACTGAAACATTTTTTTTTTAATGTGGTGAGGTTAACCTACTTGAATTTTTATGCAAACATCTGTCAGTGACATGAGAAAAACAAGAGTCTTGATTATCTGGTAGCCATCCATTATGTATACACATTGGTAATAATAAAAAATGATCTGTGTGTTTGGCCCAGGAATAAAAGCACATATGGAGTCTGTAGGCTCAAACTTCAGTGTTATGTTTTCTGAAAAGAAAAAACAATTCAAAGATTAATGAAGAATCTCTAACCATTTTTCCCCTTCCGACATTGCTGTGGGAGAACATAATTTTTATTAAGGGAAAAAAAACAGACAAAAATACTGGATTTGAAAAACTATTTTACATGGTATTTTAATTGTTTCAGTGTCATAGTTCCACAACCTAATTTATAATATAGTCACTATTTTCTTCCTGTAACCCTATAATGATTTCAGATTTTAAACCAGGTTCAAATAGCAGCCTCTATTCTTTTCTACTAATCAAAAAAAATGGAGTCACAATAGGTAGATCAAAGAATTGTAAAATAGCTCAACAAAGAGGAATAGGGTCCTTTCTTTACTTAGTGGAAAACTGATTTAAAAATCAGCCTGGTTCACATCAAAATGTCTTCCACAAAACTATTCATTCTACTTTCTAAATCGCACAGAACTAAAAAGTTTGGGGATTTTTTTTTTATTTTTTTTTTTTACAATGCCTAACCTAGTCACATAGAGTGTTTTACAATAGTGATCAAATTTGATGCCCAGAAAAAGCTGTGGGAATTGAGGCCCATGAAATCTTGTTTCAACTGCTTTTATATTTGCTGTCGGAGATGGATATCATTCTCAAAAGAAGGGCGTTACTTTGGCTCCTAGTGTATTGCTGATCCCTCCCTTGTGTGCTTGTCTCAGGAGAAGCAGGAATAATTGTGTAGCTCAGTCCTCAAACAGTGATCAGTAAAACTATTTATTGGTCATCACTCTATACTCAGAAACAATACAGTCTAGGAGCCTGTAAAACCAGGAGAGAGTTTCCCAAACTGCGAAAAGAAGTTTTCCCTAGCACTTCTCTTGGACTCCAGAGTAGGGAAGTAAAGGCAATAATTCAACAGTTTCAAGGGAAGAAGATGACATTTAGCTGGGAACAGATGGATCTGCTATAGAAAGCTCAGGTGTTCATTCGCAACTAGCAACCAGCACCTGAAATTAAGGAGGAGAACAAATATCTAAAAGCAAGAGATGCAAGAGCTCTTTGCATTATTTAGGGCTCGTGACGCATGCTGAGTACTTTTTTCTTCAAAAAGTAGGCCATTGAAATCATAAGGGCTATTAGTGGAGCGTAGTACTATTTCTTATGAGGAAAAGCCTGACTCATACAGTTGAATTTTTGATGGCTTACAATAAAAAGAAATGATCCATGTCCTCTGATCATTCTGTTTCAAAGCCCAATATAACATAAAGAGCGTTAGTAAAGTTTTTTTATGTTCAATTAAATATTTTAGTGTGTTTATTTTTGCTTATAGTGTAATGGTCCTCTTCTACACTGGCTGCAAGTAACTTATGCTTAGTTTTCTTTTTTGAATTGACATTGGACATCTTTTGCAATTCTCAGCAAAAAGCTGTAAAACTGTTTTAAAAGTAATTTTCTAAAAGTGTACTATAGAAATACAGTGTAAATAGCTGTGTTTTCCCAACTTCAGAGTCTATCACATATATTCTGCTGCCAGAAACTCCAAAGTTGTAGAAACACAACAGTTAAACAACCTATGAGGATATGGGTTTTTCTAGCAAACTCACTGAGAACTATGTCTTCTAACTTGGGAATGTTTACATTTTAAAAAAGCACTGATCTAATTAATCTGTGGTCACTGTCAACAAAACTTAGAGCAATAGTCACTGTGTGAACCAGCACAAAGGAAGCAGATAACCCTGAAACAAGCTGCCGAACCCAGATGGGTGGTCTTGCAGGTTGTCACTTGGTTTACTCTTTCTGTTTACATCACTTAGTTATTTTTTTCCATTAGAGAAGGCCTTCAGATGCAGGGCTGATTGGTGTGTTTTCTTAGTTTCGTGCCCATTCATCATGTTCTAAATATTGATCCTGCCGCTAGAGTCCTGTGTCACTGAAATGCTGGTTACTCGAATCAATAGAGGATATTCTTGTTACCAGGCTGATAGGATCTGGATGTCTGTGACAAGCCTTTTATTTTCACTCCTAAGGCCATCACTATGTGAGATCGATTTTCTTGTGAAGGACCTAGTTTTAAGGCACACTCAGAATGAACATACTATGTTCAGAGTCGAATGAGAAACACCTGTTTTGTCCCTCAGTCTGAAGTCTCTTTCATCTGTTTCATCCTACTGCAGGTTTCATGGAGGCTTTGGGGGAAAAAAATAGGGACTACAGCTTACATCCTAGGATAGACAATGACCTAGGACAAGAAAATCAGAAACTTGGAACTTTCCACATGTCTGCTTCACGTAATATGTTTTGTAAAAGTAAGATTAATCAAGCAGTTTGCAGGTACATTGTCTATGTGCCTCCATTCCACAGTGCCTATTGTGGAGTAAGTGAAGATCTTTCCTTCCTTCTCACACACACACGCACACACACACATTCACTCATCTAATATTACATTTAGAAGAGATTGCTTCCAGCTTGGACTCCCAAATATTTCCATTGGGAGACAGTAAATACTCCATTTATGTAGCATGAGAATTCGATGTGTGTGAAATCACTGTTTAATGAGACAAAACACAAGCTGAAGGTCTGATTGGTTCTTGGATATATTTACAAATTAAACACTGAACCATATGTCTAAGAAAAGAAGCAAAACTTCACTGTACTGGAAGAGAAATCAAGCAAGGAAAATATGATGAATCTGTGTTTCAATTTTGTGATGTTTTTATGTGGATGTTTACTGGTAAACTATATTTCACTTAAGATAAGAGACCAGGGAAGACACATATGCATACATATATGAATTGACTTATGACATATACGTATGTACGTTTATATAAACATATATAACCCATGAATTGCATTACACAGAGAAATGGTCATTTTTGAGGGAGATGAAATTGCTAATATATATTTTTACCTGTAAAAGGAATATTCATACCAAGAAGCTGAGAGATTTGGTTATGTTAAACTGCAGCATCAATAACAACAAAAACCTACTCTGTAGCTACTTTAAAGTTGAGCTGTTACCATTTTCAATGAAAATGTTTAGCTATCGATTGAGACACTGACTCATTGTGAGTACCAGCAAAAGAAGAGGGCCAGGTCGGATTGCTTGACTTGCCTACTGAAAAGGTGCCACTTAACAGAGTGAGAGAGAAGGGAGGGAGCAGAAAAATTCAAACTGGTTTTAACAGTTAAAATTTATTTTTGTGTGTGAAAAGCCAATTTTTTTTATTAAAAAAAGATACAACCTTTTCAGCCAGTGTTCAACAGCTTTTTTTCTCAAATCTAGTGGCAAAATTTGTCATTAAATGAAAAATCATTTCATGTTAGAACAGTTTGTTGTTGCAAATACCATATATGTTTGATAAAAATTGATCCATCTTGGTATGTGTAGCTATAATGAAAAGCAACTTTATATTTTCAAAATTTTTTTAAAATCAGTTTTCTGAAAGGAAAAAGTGAGAGATCCATATGAGGGCATGTGATACCAAGTAGCGGCCTACAACCAAGGTTTAGAAAAAGGCAGAAACAAAGGACATAGACAAGCTTTTTGTACTAGTTCAAATGTTGGACTGAAGCCCTAGTCTGGGTGTTTTGTCTGAATCAGTTCACTTGTCACTAACTCATTTCCGCATAGTGAACAAATGAATACATTTGCTTTTGAGTACTGGTATGGTCAATATGTGATCATTCTTGTTGATAAATGAACTCTTAAAATTTAAGTGAAAAAGTCATAAGTAAGAGCTGAGTGCTTGAGAATTCAAATAAATAATTTGTCAGGAAACTGTAACCATCTGTCAGTTCCTTGCACTGTTAGGCTTGTTCTTCTTTTTTTCCCAGGCCACTAGAGAAGATGGCCAAACTGCCAAAATCAAATAAAGAACATACCTTTTGGGCTTTTGATCAAAACAAGTGAGAAAATGATCAGTCACATAAAGGAAAAAAATTAAGATCATAAAGAGTTTACTTAGATCGTCAAAATGAATCACAGATTTACACTATAAAATAGAGACCAAAAGTACATTCCTGAGTTATTCTATGTCAACAGCCATTTTAGACGGCAAGAAACCTACTCTCCAGCTTTATTCTACAATAAGCTTTGAAAGAACTAAAGCCAACATGGAAATGACAGGTGTTCGATATGAAACAGCTATTTGAAAATACTGGCATCTCATCAAGAATGACCTGACTTCCCAAGGCATAGATTTGCATGAGAAACCACTCAGTCCCTCGCTCCTTTAGAATGTAGGTGCCATATCCTGCTTGGAAACTACACCAGCTCCTAACAGGTTGAGGCTGTTTCCCTCACAGAAATTATAAAGACAGTCCATGAAGTAAACAGTCAGCGTAGATCAGCTCAGCTGTAACAGCGCTAACTCAAACACTAGGAGCAACATTATCACCAAGAATCAGGATACAGTAGCCTCCATAGGCTTGTTCCAGCAAGCAGACTTCTGCTACCCACAGTAGGAACGGTCTCATCTACTGCAGGCGTCTACATTTCCTCCTCTGACACTCCTCTTGGGGTCATGGTGATGTCAGAGGAGAGAAATACGCACTTTTAGGGACTAATTCATGTGACTTACTTTAGACATCTATTTTAAGAAGAAATCAGGGATGTCTATGCTTATGGAATGCACTAGGTATCCAGAGAAAAGTTCTCTTAAACCTTACACTGTATATGCTGCGTGGAGATTCTCTGAACAGGGAATCAGCCTTCTTGCCTGTAGGCCATTAACACATCTAAGGAAAAGGCTGCTAATTGCAATGAGTCCCTATTGTAATTAGAAGTTTCTTGACTTAAGGTTGTAGTTGGTTTATTATTTTTCTGCTTCCATTGCTTTTGTTCTTTTCTTTCCAGTCAGATCCACAAAATACCCTTGTGCTGGATATTTGCTGGCCAGTTAAAAAAATTCAGAGTTGCCAGACAAGACTAGTAATTACAGACTTTGTGTGGTCTCCTCTGCTTGACATACATTCAGGATCCCTAAAGAGATGAAGCTCCTATTTGTAATGCTACAGACCTCTAATACAGTAAAATCTTTAGCATCCTTACTATAACCATGAACTGTTCTGAGGTTTTCATCATTTGGAAATGTTTTTAGCAATAAAATAAAGACTTTTAAAGTCTTTTTTTCAAGGTATAGAAAATTGTGTTGTCTGGTTTTTGAGTCTTTGATGTTTGCTTCTGATTAGTAAGGAGAGAAAATTACCTCTTCCTCCTCTTCCTCCATTTCCTTCTAAATGAAAAGGGAAATTCTTCCATACCTCTCAGTTTTCAAAGCAGCTATCTTCCACAACTAACAATTATCATGAGAAATGGAATAAAATCATGAGAACTGGCAAGACCACTTCCCCCCAATACGACAAGATTCGATAAGGAAACCACACAAAACTTTAATTTTCTGAAATCTCTGCTTTGCTGTGAACAAATTAAGTATGCTAATGTAAATTATGTACAGAACTTCCTTGTGATCCATCTGTTAGAATATCTTCAGTACATTTTAATGTTCATTAGGAAGCCATAAATAGAAAGAATAGTGCAGCGCCAGCTATTTAGCTTAGAACAATTTTAGTAAAATATTTATTCTAATTGTCTCCTCTAGCTTGTTGAAGTGATATAGGTGTTTGAATATACAGAAATAATGTATTGCAGAGCCACTGCCAGTTAAACCATTAAGATTTTCAAAAGCATGTTCTAGGATAATGTATGGCTCAAGGAAATGTCTAACTACACATAAAATGGAGATTTTTTTTTTTTTTTAAATTGGCATCTCAGCTGCCCACAATTTTATTTTAAAGTATTTCAATGTGAAGGCAAGAAGCTTGCTTTTTTTTTTTTTCTGAACATCACATCTGAGAAAATCACACCAGATTTATTTAATTTACATTCCAGATCTGAGATCATTGTATATGGGCACCTCTCTGATCCTATAAATAATGACTTCACTTTTAAATGTGCCATTTCCAAACATTGACACAACCATTATTTTTCATGATCTGCTATAGTGATGAAATATCGCCCAGCCCTGGCCTCAGTCATAGGATAAGAAAATATTTTAAATTTCTAGGCCTGCTAAAAAAATAAATATAGGAAAAGACAGAAACAGTTTGTGGAAAGATATGTGGAATTAGTCCTAGTTATTATACTACGCAATATGTAAACAGCTTGAAACCCAACAAAGTATGAAATACAAAACATTAAATGATATAGTATCTATCGGGTACTTACCTTATATAGCAGACTATGTAACTCTCTTAAAAGCGTGTTGATTTTCCTGTAGAGAGTATATTTCAGAAGTATTCACGGATTTTAAGAAAATATATATATACACACCTAGCAAATAGAGGTATCGGACTGATGTACAAATTCTTGACTCTGCCTCAAGCTTCCTGTGCAATATTGGAAAAATTAGGAAAATAATGTTACCATTCTTGCTGTGTTTCTCTTAACAGCCCTAACTTGCCCGTGATGGTGGCTGCATGAATGGTCCAGCATCACACTCCACAGCCACGTGTGGGAGTGCTGGCTGTCTCCTGAGGTCCAGCCAAGAGCTCCTGTCCTGGTAGTTTCACAGGGTAGAAAGTGAATACAGTGTCATGGCCATACTTAATGGCTGCGGTCATGCACTATCTAGATTCAATTATTTAATATTTAAATAAAATTTCCTCTCCTTTTTTTTTTTTTTCCTATTTATATTTTGGTTTGGTTTTGCTAGAAAGACACAGAGTAAATGTCTGCATTGTTTTGCAAAGTGCCTTTTGGTACCTTGCTTACTTAAAAATTGCTGCTAAAATTTTCCATATTACTAAAAATTGGTGTAAAATCAGTTCAGGGACAAGTTGAATATAGCAGATTTTCTTCATATTATGACTACTGAAAAATAGTATAAAAGACCTCTGCTGAACCACTGGAAAAAAACTCTGGAAACCATGGCTATATAAATACATATGTGCTAGTAAGTTCTAAGTTATGCATCTTTTTTATTGTTGTTTTGTATTACTGTCTAAAGATTGTACGTTTGTTATTCTGAGCATAGCCAGATTCCAGTGCATTCACATGGAGAAACATAATAATTTCTGTCTCCTTTAAGTTCACCAGTAATTTCTGCCTGACAACCAGAGATGAGCAAACTAAATGGCAAAAACTTGAACTGGTTTAATCGTTTTCCCTCAGGTAGTACCTGAGGTGTTCCATGGCCAACATTTCTCCACCTTCAAATCTCCCCTGAAGATTTCCTTTTTCCTGGAGAAATCATTAACGTTCTCTATACTGTTCAACATCTCTACAAACCTTGTGCAGCAATATGGACTAACATATCAGCAGTGTCCCCAGCAATTCACAATTAGCTCAGCTCTGTATCAGACAGAAACTCTGCCTTCTTCAGAGCCAGACTGAAACAGTAAAGTGCTTTTTAAAAGAGGCGAAGGAAGGAAGGAAGAAAAGAAGGAAGGACGGATGGACCAGTAAAGGGAGAAGGGAGCAGATGGGAAAAATTGTTTTCTCTGAACTTCCCAGTCATATCTGGAGAGCTGCTTCATGATGAAGTCAGTAATAAAATGGGAATCCTTCCCGGCAGTGCTACTGAATGCCTGAAAAAGGCAATTTCCATCTGCATGGGCCAGAATACTGCCTCTTCTACCAGAACACACACCTGCCTCTGCTGGTGCAGAAATTATTCCTTCTTAGACCTGACTAATGCAATTCTCTGTCCCTAGGAATGAAGGAATGAATTTTCATAAACCAAGAAAGCCACTATTTGTTTGAAGCACAATAGTAGACTCTGCTCAGCAATGTGCTATCCTGAACACACCACCATGATTTTCTTCCCTGACCACACTGATCACAGGGAGGGATTTAGGGCCTCCCTCATGAGGTTTTGGTGTAGACATGTAAATCAATAACTGTTTTTTTTCTAACTATTATAGTTTGCACAGCAGTAAATTGGTTATAAGGTACCTAAGACTATCTTTAGTCCTTTTACAAAGCAGAGACTATAATATCGTGGGGAAAGGGGGAAAGAGGAGACTGCGGAAGTGTCCAGAAGGACACAGGAATACTCCCTGAAGATGGAGGGGACATGTTGTAGCGAGAGGTGCTGCTTTACCTCAGAGCATTCTTCCTGGCTGCAGGACATTCCTTTAGGGCTTGTGTCCTCCAGCCCCCTGGAATAATTTCTAATCTGTATGTACCCCTCAGCTCAAGATATTTCAGTGAAACACTATTAAGAAGGCGAGGGCTAGGAAGTGAAGTTGGCCAGCGGGAGCTGGTGGACATCTCACTGCTGAATGGATCCGGAGCCCGAGCATGAGCAGTCTGGGAGAGAAGATATGTGTGTGCAGCTCATCCCCTGAGAGAGCACGGCTGCAGGCCTCATCACTTTTGGAACAAAACAGTGAAATTCCCCTATTTAATTTATGGCATGTCTATTCTACAGGTCACACTGGAGAGTAGGATTAGCCCAAGGTAGCTGTAAAGGAGCCAATTCACACACGAGACAGCATGACCACAGCAGGATGCAACTCAGAGGTATGAGCTTTGCTTCTCCGAGGTGCATAACAGCTTGAAATGCACTCCAGCCTTGCTTGTTTAAAAGCTCATTCAGGTATCTCTAAATTATTCTTCAGAAAGAGCATCCTGCTCTTTTTTCTTTTTCTTTTTTTTTTTTTTTGTTTTGCCTGAGCTTTTACTGAAGCTCACAGACTGAAAAAAACAAAGCCAAATAAATCAAACTGTGTTCTGTAGACTGGGAAGACAGGAAATAAGAGAGAGAGATTTATTGGTTTTAATTTTTAAATCTTGGGAGGTGCTCAAAACCTATGCTGATGGGACTATATAAGTAGCTAGATAGAGACAGTAAATATCAGGACAAGAAATGATAAATCTCGCTCATGTTTTTATTGAGACAAATCCTGAGTTTATATAGCTGAATTATGTGCCAAAAAAAATCAAAGCTGAGTGTCTAGAAATAAGTACCTATATCCATGTGGGAATCAGTAAGAACTGTGAATTCTCAGTACCTCTGAAAATTGTTTTCACATAGATACAATTTATAGGACTACCTTCAGACACCAAGCTTTGAAAAATCTGGCCAAGATTCCTACCTATTTATTGTTTCCTGGGCCAAAAAGAGTGATGAAAGTAGCTGGCTTTTTATTATTATTTCCATATGCAATATATTTATAAGAATATTTATGCAAGGAATGTTACAGAAATTCCATGCTTTGTTTCCTTTGTGAAAGATACCTTCCTCATAAGAAACACATTATGCTTGGTCAAATACTTCTCTCTGTGGGAGGATTAGATCCACAGAACTGTGGGGTTCTCATTTATCAGAAGCACTTAATTTATCACCTGGCTTTTATTAAAAAAAAAGAGAGGGATCTATTCTGTTTGGACAGCCACTGTACACTGGATTTAGGAGATTAAGGTTTACTCTAGAAAAGTGTTATTGTGAGATATGATATGAATAGCATGACATCATTTCTGGCAATACAGTATCAGTGAGTGAAAGGAAAAAAAAAACCCAACATGCAGACAGCTTTCTGATAAAGGGAAAGAGTTCTATAGTCCTCTCAAAATTTACTGTGTTTTAAGATTGTGTATGTCATATACCAGTCTAGAAATAAGAATAGACAAAACAGCAATAAATTCTTCAGAGGGCATTATTTGAAAATATATTGATGTTCATAAGTGTGGGAGAAAGAGGAATTTAGGTAGATTAATGAGGAGCCAGTGGGCTTGGATATATTTTATTACTTACCAAAAAGAGAAAGACTTCCAACTTTTACTTTAAATCTTTGTATGGATACAACATTTAAGATTTAAAAAAAATACCCAATTATGTGTCTTTTTTTTTACCAGCTGTATGACGTTGTTCTAACTTGCATGACATCATAGGAGGACATATTTACTCAAAAATTAGTTCATTATAATCACTATGATATCCCCCAAATCAGGAAAAACTGTTATTAAATCATTCTTTTTTTATATTTGATAAATTGATTTTCATGGAACAAATAAATATGAACTACTTCTAACAAAGTATATTTGGTTACATAAGATTCTGTTCTAGTTAATGAAATTTTAGTTTACTTATTTTTGTCATTGCTGTACAATTTTTATAACATATTTTCCCTACGTTTGAAATAATTTAGAATAATTTCAGAAACGTGTCAGGATATTATCTGGTTTATCAATACTAAATTCTCACCCCCCAGGTTTGGTGGCTTAGATTCATTGGATTAATCGTAGAATCATAGAATGGTAACAGTTGGAGTGGGACCTTAAAGACCACCGAGTTCCAACCCCCCTGCCATGGGCAGGGACACCTCCCCCCAGCCCAGGCTGCTCCAAGCCCCATCCAGCCTGGCCTTGGACACTTCCAGCGATGGGGCAGCCACAGCTTCTCGGGGCAACCTGTGCCAGTGCCTCACCACCCTCACATTAAGAAATTTCTTCCTAATATCTAATATAAACCTACCCTTTTTCTGTTTAAAACCATTAACCCTTGTCCTATTGCTACAGTCCCTGGTAAAGAGTCCCTCCCCATCTTTCCTGTAGCCCCTTTGGGTACTGGAAGGGGGTATAAGGTCTCCCCAGAGCCTTCTCTTCTCCAGGCTGAACAGTCCCAACTATCTCAGCCTGTTGTCATAGGGATTTAAGGTGTATGAGGCAGTATCATAAACAGTACTGTATTGGATGGTCTTAACAACAGAAACAGTGAATGGATATAAAGAAAAAAAAAAAAAGTACATATTTTTCCTGATCTTCTGAACTGGACATATACAAGTCACATTGAGGGGTATCCTTAGTTCTAACTCCAGTGCTAAGAGGTGTAATAGGCTCACTAAGAGACATTCTAGGTCCCAAAGTTTTTAGGAGAAAGTTTAGATATGAGTTACTTAATAGTTACAAACTCAAGGGCAGACAGGTTTTGCCAATTTCTTAGTTTCAGTGTTACTAGATCACATTGCATGTACTTTGTATCACAACACTGAGTTTCAGTTTTTGAGTTTCTATTGTCATACTATTTTGCATCTATGTTCATAGATTTCACTAGATTTAACTTTACCTGTCCTTACTGTATCCCCTAAATGAGTCTGTCTTTACTGTTTGCCATCCTGGAGCTAAACAGCAGCCATGCAGTATGTTTATAAAGTATAAGTAATCTTTACAAGGAAAAAGTTGTAGATATACTTCCATCTCTGCTGTTCATTTGAGCTTTTTATTCATAACTGATTAATTATATAATTTCGGTATCAAGTTATTCTTCTACATCAAAATGATGTGAAGGGATTTTATATGTCCTATGGTCTATTTATCACTGTATTCACCCTGTATTTTTATGATCTTTGACAACTTCCTTACATTCCTAGGATTAGTTTATATATTGCTTTGTCTTGTGTTAATATTTGCAATCCTTTCCGTTATGTCAATTAACTGCTAGGACATCCATCTAGACACAGCGTACTCAAGTATAATAAAGAAAAGAAAAATACTTCAAGATGCTAACAAATTATAACCATGCCCAGATATGAACCAGATGTATGAGTGATAAACACAGAGATACAGAATTGTCACCACCCTTCAAAATCACAATTTAAAATGTCTCTACCTTTGACCTGTAGTAATAAGCTTTACTAGGGCATAGCAGAGATGGAAATGTAGCCATGTGTTTTCTTATTGAGTTTTTGAAAAGTTCTTTTTTTTTGCTTTTCTTTTTTTTTTTCCTCCTTGTTGCTTCTTTAGTAGCAGCATTTCTCACACTATCCCTAAAAACACTAATGAAAGTGGGGAAAACGGAGTGGCTAATGGAGTCGTGGTTGCCTGTTAGCAGTGCTCAATGCAAACATGTGCTTCAGGTTATGAAATGGAGAAATGCTCTCACTACCACACAGCCTTCTTTCTTCGCTCACTATTTCACAGCTGTGTTTAGTGCTGGAGAATATATGTGCTGATATAAACCAAGAGCACACATAGGCCAAATACATTTTATCCCACTATCTAGTAACAGCATAGTTCCTGAACAGACCTCCAACTTTGGAAGACTGATTAATTTCTAAAGACAATTTTGTCACCTTAGATTTGATAGCAGTGGAAGTACACTGACTTTCCTCTGGCAACCCAAAGAAAACACATTTCATTTAGTAGAAAAGGATACTTTTTTTTTAAATCTCTGTGAAACAGTTCTTGTGAAACAGTTCTTATGAAACATGAAGTCACACAATATCATCTGGATTTCAGGGTTTTTTATAACTGTAAAACGAAAGCAGATTCTTTAAATCAAGTTTGGTTGGCGTTTTGTATTGTTTTTTTTTCCTTTCCCCTGGAAGATGCATTTTAATATACTGGTTTTCAACCTGTACCCTGTGTGTCCCTGGTGTTCCAAGGAAATATCATAAGGGTTTAGAAATGGTGATTAAAGAGAGCAAAGCCAACTCTCAGAAGGCCTTACTTCACTGTACTTCTACTGTAGTCAGTGGGGTCTGAGTCAAAAAAGATGTCAAAGTTTTAGTTCAAGCAAGAATGTTAACCAGAAGCCTTGAGGTCTCCGCTGAGCAGGCTGGAGATTCAGTACCTTCCTTCTGACCTTTCAGGCTGTGAGACTTGGCTGTGCTTCACATGACCTTGGACTGAATTTCAAGCATAACAGTTCATAATTCTACAAGAAAATCACGAAATTGACTCATCTAATACAGGTTTTCTCAAAAGTGAGAAAACAAGAAAAGCTTTTTTTTTTCTTATTAATCAGAGCTTAGCAAAGGGATAGTCTGGTTGTACTTTTGGATACATCTGTGAAGGATTTACATTAATATGAAGTATGGGAAGAAAAAAAAATACAAACAAAAAAATTTCAAAACAAAAAACCCTACTGTGAGCTGAGGACAGTATGGTTAATATACATGTCATTCATCCAGTCAGTGCTATAAATAAATACAATAAAAGGTAATTCTATGAAGGTAAAGAAACTGAGTGCAATTTTACTGGAAAAAATTAGTCTTGGATCAACTGTTTGATAAGCCTGCTCAAAAGAGACAAACTAAATCCCAAATTCTGCTTTGAATGTTGAAGAAAATGAGTGAATTCAAATCTCACTCTAACAATGATTGAGTTTTATGTGTAATGCAAAGAAAAAAAAATCACTGATAATTTTCAGGGAAAGTTGCTAAGTATTAGCCAAATGTGAGTGTCATTAGCCAGTCACATTTAAAGGAGGCAAGTCCTTTAGGACATGAGATATCTAAAGGCCAGTAGGGATTCCCATCTCTGAATACTTGTATCATGTAGGTGCATTTGCATTTAGGACTTAACTCCTCAAGAGGCAAAGAGAGGATTTCAGATGCATGATTCACCTTAATATTTCTTATTTAAATACCCCCTTGCTCAGCAGGCTGGCTATTGTACCCTGTTTTATTTACTAGCAGAGACATCACCATAGTGTCTGGTGCCTATAAGTCTGGATGGAGTGGCAAATTTAATCTGGAGCTCCTGAACTGAATCTAGATGTTGTCAGCATCAAGAGGCTGCCAACACAGGCATTGCATGTCAAAGACGAGATTAGCTGCAATTTTAAAAAAGTCAACAAAAACGCTACAACTTTTAATCCTGTAAAGGATGGCTGTATCATTTCACCCAGTGCAGACTGCACATATCTATTGTTCAGAGGATATTATGTAAACTGTCAAAGTCCCCGTAACACCCGGGATAGTTAAATGTGTAAACAGAAATAATTCTATATTTAAACATTATAGTTCTTCTGGTTGTTAAGCTATCATTGGAACAGGATAGAAGCTGCTTTACGAGCTCCACTGTTGTATTTCTACACTGTGGGTGGTAGAAGCCAAGCCATTTTACGACAATAAAATTTCTTTGTTAAATATACTGTAGATGACTGTTTATACATAGCAAGATTTGCCTCTCACCTTCTGAACCTTCAGGATAGAACATGGATGAAATGGATATGTTGTTTTTAGTTGTTGTAGCAGCCTGGAAAGTCAGGACTTGAATCTGCCGATGTGGCTGCGGGTATTTGCCAGTTCTTTCCCTCTGTTGGAGAATTAGCCCTACTTTCTTCCTGACTACATAAGATATGCCGAAAGATGTCTTCTTTAACACTAGAGTGAGAAAACGAAAAGCTGGAGCCCTGAATGCACATACAGGTGCTCTTCTTCCTAAAAATAATATCAGTTATTGAGAAAACAATTTTTTGCTCTATAAAAGAAACCGACTGAAAATAGTGTGATGACAGTATTTGGCGTGTTTCTGTGGTCCCCAAATAAATGTGATATTTACCACAGAATTTACACTTTATTTGAAAGCAAAATTGATCAATATATACTGGAAAAATCTAATCCAATACAAATAAGTAAGATATTAATTCTAAAATGCAATGAAATTTCAACAGTTGTACCTATGCTTAGATAGTAGGCTGAGGCCCTTTGAAGAACTTAGGTCCCAAATCTACAGAAGGATTCAATCATTTTATTGTCATTTAAAACAGTTGCTTTCTCATAGGAATCAAAGAAACACCCTTGTGGATTTAGGCCAAACTGCCTTCATAGTTAGTTGCAGCAATTGAATTTCAAATTCACAGAGGTGTGCCACCTTGCAGATGTGCCTTTTGAAGATTTTTCAGGAAAAGAGAAATATCAGCAGAAACCCAGCCCTGATGTGCCCACCGTGATACAATGCATGTCCCTTGATTCTCTCCCCCTTGGTCATGCAGCCTAACAGGATATAGGAAATAGGAGTAGAGAAATTCCTCTTGAGGGAAGGGAGTTGCAATTAAGTTTTGAAAGTGCAGGCCAGGATGTTTATTTTAAAACATGTTATCAAACCACCACTTTACTCCATAATTGCCTGGTGTTTAGTGTCCTTATCCAGCAAAGAGGCAACACAGTGATGCCCTCCTGACCAAATCCTCGGAAAATGTACTGACGTTTAAGGGCTGTTCTAAATGGGGACGTTCTGTTGTGCTGGGTGGAGCACTCCGAAGGAAGGAAGGACTATGGGATTTGTGATGTCAGAAGAACAGCTAAGAGGTCACTGATATGGGAAAAAGCAGTCCTGGACACCTGCCTCTTCTCACAAATTTATCTTTGCTCTTTTCCTTCCCCCTCTACTCTCTGATAACTGTGTAATGTAATATAGCAAGAATAACTAATTATAAAGCATTAATGGGCACAAACTTGAACATAGGAAGTTCCATCTTAATATGAGGAGGAACTTCTTTCCTTTGAGGGTGGCAGAGCACTGGCACAGACTGCCCAGAGAGGTGGTAGAGTCTCCGACTCTGGAGACATTCAAAACCCACCTGGACGCTGTCCTGTGCAACCTGCTGTAGGTGACCCTGCTCTGGCGGGGGGGTTGGACTAAATGATCTCCAGAGGTCCCTTCCAACCCTGACCATTCTGTGATTCTGTGAGATTACGGTATTTCTTGTTCTAGTTGCTGGATCCAATGGAGAAATAGGGAAATTATCTTTTTTTGGGGGGGAGTTATTTATTATATGAAAAACAAGGAATAAATTTTTATTTTAAGGAATGTTTTGGAAAAACACATAATACGTATTTTTCTTATAGGCATAATTCTGCTTCCCTGACAGGAACAGTATTATTTAAACAGGGCACTGTTTAAAATGGTATTTACATGTACTTCAATTCATTTCAGTGCTTTATTTTTGATAACTTTAAATATACAACTGGCATAACTTTCAGAGTGTAGCCTAGCAGATTCAATACTTGGGGACTTTCTGTGATCTATTCAAGTCTATTTATAAAAGTCAAATATCCATTCCACTGCTATAGGTAGGGTAACATCAATACCACCATTAAAAAAAAAAAAAAGAAGAAGGAAGGGCTAGGATTTGAAGAAAGTACATCAGCTCCTTTCCTAGTACAGATCCTGGAAGACATATATAATCACTGAATCAAGACACACTGTTTTTCATACAAATAATCTGTATCTATTTTTGATTAAGTCTTTTAATAATATTTGTTTTTTTCTGAAAAATCAACACATTTCTCCTATAAAATATGAAATCAGACCAGAGCAAGTTTGCTTACTGAAATGAAATATGAATTCAGGTATCTGTGAATTTATGTATACAATTAAATGAAGCTTTTTATCTCTTTTCAGCTTTGTCGGGATGTATTTTCAGTTGTATCAAAATGACGTGATCGTTTGTCAACAATTCATTATTGCAACTTGTATTTATTGAATTCATTATCTCATAAAGTTCAGCACATGTAAGATCAGATTGCTTTCATTTTAAGACTGCATTATTAAATTTTTTAAACACATTTGAAAGAAAACTAAATCAGATTCAATCATTGAAAGATCCTCTTTATCATTTCCATCTTAGTTTCCTAAAATATTTTATAAATTACATCTACTCAGTCTTCATTTAATGCACAAAGACGACTTTTAGTTGCTGAAAACATTACCAGCAAGTTTTCAGTTACTGGGTATGGACATGTCTTTTTAGATAGGGGACAGTCCTCAACATTTCCCCTCATTTGAAAGTTATTTTGTTTTGGTTTGGTTTGTTTTTTATTTGGTTGATTGTGGGTTGCTTTTTGTTGTTTGTGGGTTTTTTTTTTGGTGGGGTGTCTTCTGGATGTTTTTATAAAATGAAGAGTAGGAAGAAAACGTGGTTATCAAATGTTGACCTATGCACCCATATGATTGATCTTGGCATAATTTATTGACTATCCAGTGTACAAACTGGTCAGTTAGCTGGAAGAAGACATTTATTTGTACTGTTCCATTAATTTGTGTTAAACTCAGCGCATCCCAAACCTAACATCAACATTACTGGATCCAAATTAGACAAGGCTATAACGATCATTTTAAAGGTCATGTAAAGACATTTGATTGTAGGTTATTTGGTTTTGTTTCTTTGTATCCAAGGTGGTCACTCAAAGTTTAGGTTAGATACGAAGGCTGAGGTACCAGGCTGCTGTTTTTCTGGCATGCAAAGAAGCTAAGCCAAAAATACTTATGAGTCTTTCAGGATTAGCAAGGAGAAGGTACTTTTTGCTAATTCAGATTTGTCTGAGGTGAACTGGTAGCTGAACAGGTTCCTTGGCTTGAAATTTCTGAAGTTCACCTAGGCTTCATTTTAAGTGACTAAAATCAGTTTTGAATACAGGCAATGATCATCACACATCTGGCTGTGCCAGTCTGGCAGAGTGCGTCTGGTGTCCATGCCCAGCTGTTGGCAGTGAGGGGTTGCAGGGTGACCCCTCTGAGGACACAGCTCAGCCCATCAGCCAAGTGAGTGGTGCCTCTGTGAAAACATGTTTAGGACAGGGCAAAAAAAATGCCACACAGGCAAAGGAAGAGGAAGCAAAAAGAGTGAGAAACAGCAGAGGAAATATCAAGGTCAGAGGAGGAAGGGGAGGAGGTGCTCCACTGCACCAGTGCAGGTGTCCACCGTGGTCCATAGAGGACCCCACACCACAGCAGCTGAATGTTTCATGGAGGACTGCAGCCCATGGAGAAGCAAAGGAAAAGTGTGAAGATGAAGGAGAGGCAGACAGAAACCATTACATACTGACCATAACCCCCTGTTCCCCATTACCTTGTGCTGTTTGGAGACAGTTAGAGGAGACAGTAATGAAGGAGTGAAGTTGCACCTGAGGAAGGGAGCAGAAAAGGTGTTGGTTTAATGTTTGTCTTTTCATTACCCAAGTCTATTTTAGTTGGCAAGAAATTTAATTTTCCCCAAGTCAAATTTATTTTGCCTATGATAGTAACTGGCAAGGCATCACCCCATCTTTATCTCAACCCATGGGCTTTCTCTTCCCTGTTCTTATTTTCTCCCCCCTCTTGCTGAGGGGGAAAGTGAGTGAGCAGCTGGGTGGGAACTTGGCTGTTAGCCCAAGCTAACCCACCACATACAGAAACAGAGAGGACTCACTTATATGCTTAGTCAGCATCTGAGAGATGAAAATGGCAGTCTGATGTAACAGAAAGATGCTGTGAACTTGGAGGAACTGTGACAAAATTAATATCAATCAGAGTGGAAGACCTCAAATTAAAAAAAGTCTCCACTCCTACAAGCCCACATTTACTTAAGATTTCAGTGCTTACCACCAGAACTCAAATTCATCAAAGCTTGAAGCACGCTAATAAATAGAGCTCCAGAGACTTCAATCCTATTCCCAGCTGTGCCAGGCAGCTGCTTTAGCAACCTGGGAAAATCACTTGATTCTTCTTTCAAACAGAGCTTGCTGACAGTAGTCAGGCTGCTTTACACCAATGCTTAAAAATGCTTACAAAAACAAGTCAAGGTTTCATACATGGAAGCGTAGCAATGCTATAAGTTAAATACAGGTTGTTATGCTTCTGCTTCCCCTGCAAGACTTTGTCTGTTTAGTCTATTTAGCTTATATGCCCTTGAGGAGGAGTTGTCTGTATATAGTGTTTAGAACAATGATATTTAATCTAACTGTATTACCACGCATAGTTTTAACTATAGGAATGGCCTCAGAGAGGCCATTTGCAAATCCATTTGCAGAATGCTAAGCATGAGCACAAATGTTTATGGGACTTGAGCCTCCAAATGCCTGAAAAGGCAATGTGAAATGAGCAAAATTTGGAACGGCTGTGCTGAGCTTAGCTGGGAGTTGGTTCTGTGTTAAAGCAAGGATGGAAATGGTTTTTATAATGAAACAAAAAAACAGGTCTATGTTGAATTGTTAGTGATATGAATGCTTATTAAGTCAGTTTCATGGTTCCACAAAATCACATGAAGGTTTTTGAATGTGTTTGCTTTTCATGGTATCCAAGCACATAGCAAGGGGCTGTTAAGCACCACTTCCAATATGCAGTTTAAGGTAAATCCCATTAGGATCTAAACACAAGACTTTTTGATTAACGCACAGGCTAAGACATCTTTGAAAATAGTTTGCATATAGTTTATCACCATTTTTTACTTTCCTTTCATATGCAGTCACTGATTAGTCATAGAAACTTAGCTCAATGTTGTTTTCCGTTTGCTTATGTTTAACTCGGCTGTTTTACTCAAAGTTTTGCTGCTGAAACAAAGGTGATTCTGAAGCACAGCACTTACAGGAAAGTTGTTCTGTCTTTGATTTCTGACAGTTGCCTGCACATGGATGTATAACAGGAATCACCCATTTTAGGAAAGTGTTCCTTATAATTTTTGGAAGATAAGCTTCCATTTAAGTCAGAATTATGATCTTGTACGTTTTCTCATTTCCTTGAATAAAATCCCTTGATAAGCCTTTATCAGGAGAGGTGTTGCTGATTTGGTTGTGAGTTGGGCAGAAGGCACTGCAGACCATGAGTGATTAGACTGGGAGGTGAGAAGCGTGGCACTGCTGGTAACACGGACCTTGCTTGTAGAGACTGTTCAGTGTGTGTCAGAGGTGAAAACAAATGCTGTGCTGAGAAATATAAACCAGATTTCCTTTTGTTGGCCTGAGGATAGGAAGTGGTGAGAAGAAGAGAGAGGGAATACTGTAAATTGAAGCTGAAGTGAATTTTTCACAATAAGACTACTATATGAGCTAGTACGAGCTCCCTGCGGGTGAAATTCACTCTTCTGTACTGGGATAACGCATGACTGGGGTTGAGTTTAAAATCTCTTTTGAAGACTTCAGGGCAGCTACATCTCTGTTCATATAATCCACTAGCTAGTAGCCCTTGCTTCCCTCTCTGTGCCTGATTTACAGTGCTGAATCCCCATGTGTTTGATGGCCACCAGTCAAGGTAGCAAATTCAGCACATTAAGAACTAGAAAAAAATATGCTCTGTAGCTTGAGCCAAACACTGAATCTTTATTTGTTGAGATGTTACAAATCTATATCCTTTGTGCATACTGAAGTGGGACTGGTGCAGATCTTGCTTTCTCAGCAAACTATATTAACATTTTCAAAAACTGAAAAATTAATAAAAAAAGCACAACTATAAAACCTAGTAATACAAAAGCAGAGCAAGAGGGAGAAGTGAAAGAAACTTCTGTCATTCATTAATATGATGCATTGAACCTTGCCTCTTGCATAGAAAACCCCTGCTAGAACCAGTTGTGTGGGCTTAGTGTGACAGACAGAAGAATTTGGTCAAATATTTCCTTTTCTGTCTATTTTTTTTGTTGCAGTGAGCCATTAGAAACATATTTTCCCTTTTAAAGAAAAAAAATAATTGTAAAAGATTGCTTTAATAATGAACTTTATGCATATTTTCGCAACGTTGCTGTGTTAAAACAAATTGTATAGTAAGCACAGTTTCTGTGGCCGCCTCTTGAGTAGCAATTTTATTTAGTGTTTATAACACCTCCCTGGGCTTGATTCTGAAAGCATAAATGACAATTCTTAATACCACTACAGATTTCAATGAGGAGATATTAATCAGCCTGAACAGGAAGAACCAAAATCCACATTCTTAATTTCATTTGCAATCTAAGAAGATGCTGTATGATCTGAACTATAACATAAATCTTTAAATTAGCTCTAAAAATATGCCAGACTTGGTTTTCCTTCCACCTCTTCCCTAGCAGTTATAATTCATGACCTATTCTCCCTGTGAAAGGCTAATGGATGCTTTAAATTCCTTTAACACCAAACCAGCAATTTGAGGAATAAATGCCAGTGGGTGGAATGATTCTTAATGCTTCCTTCCTCCTCCCAAGGTGTTAACATACTTCTACCTAGATGGTCACCTAATGTCTTTATTTCTTGGGGGGTTCTTGTTTTATCTCTTCCTCCTCAGCTGTGTAGCCTGCCATCCTCTTGGCATTTTCCTTGAATTTATTATGTAATTGAAGGGAAGGTCTCCTGCTTTATAGCTGCTGTCTGCCCTCCTCTTCTTTTTTTCAAAGACAGCTCAATTCCAGAATGCAGGTGTGTGGTTTTCATTTGCCTTATCTCCATTTTCACAGTAAGATTAATGAGAGAGTCTCTTAGTGAGATTTTCCAGGTAGGAAAGTAGTTACTAAAAGGGAATGACAAATATTTTACAGTCATTGCCTTATTATTTAATGTCACAATATCATTCAACTGTGTCAGCTGACATCAAGACAGTGTTGTTCTAGAAGAGGTATGTGTGCTTCAGTGATGTAAAAGTATCTTTTGTGAGAGTGAATCACCTCCGTTTAAACTAAACTGTAAAAGGCCTCTCTACTCAGGTACAAACTAAGGTGTTGCTAAATAATAATGTCAAATAATTTGTATTACTGCTTTATTTCTCATCCTGCTGAGACTTTTTTCTGTACATATACTCTATTGTTCCGATCTGTGTTTTAGTGATTTATGTATTCTGGATAAAAGTAAAGAAAAAAAATTTGTTGTATAAACAACACCAAATCAAGACAGTTCTCCCCTGAAGAGGCTAAAGATGTTATAGGATCATGTTATCTTTTCTGTTTTCTTCCAGACTCTGTTTTAGGCTCAACTCCCTCCCCCACCTCCACCCTTTATTTTTTAATATAGCGATTAATTGTCAAGCAGAGGTATCCAGCTAGTACACCCAGACAATTAAACCTATAAACCTGCGGAGCACCCTTCTGGTAAAAGGAAAGTAAATTCATCCATCAGAGGTAGATCCAACCTAAAGGAAGCTGGGTGTGACATTTCCTACAAAAGTGATCTAACCTTGTCTTGCTAAAAAGGGAGACAAAACTATCATTACCACATTCTCCATGTCTGGTTGTGAAAGAAATAAAGTTGCTGCTGTACTTTTGTTTGAGCTCAGTGCTGTTGATACAGAATGGATTTACTTTGTGCACAGTCGTTTAAGCAGTTTGGGAAATACATTTGTAAGGTCAAGTATCTGAGCAGTTACATATAATTTTCAATTGCACTGTAGTGCACCTTAGTAAGTTAGGTCGTTTAGGGGAAGGAAAGAAGTCTTTCTCTTAAATGATTTAAATACAATCTTTTCTCAAGACACCTTACACCTTTGAAAGCATAAGCTGTGTTGACTCTTCTCAGTAGTCTGGTGATCACTTAAAATGTCAACACTGAACTTCTTACTGCTGACATTCAGTTAATCAGTATCCCAAACTTACTGTAGCGCCCATTACTTCTACAGTGCCACTGGGAGTTTTCTGTGACACAATTCTGAAATGGTTTTGCCTGTGTGGCAATGTTTCAGAAATCTAATATCACTGCTACCACCACCTAAGTTCTAGAGTATATTTTTTATTTCTTAAAATTTAACTTTAAAGATGACAAGTGTGCTGCTACTATAAAATGTTGTAGAATTTCTAGTACATTGGGGTCTGCATAAATGAAGTTAAACTTTCTGTTTAACATCTTGTTCATAGGTGCCTACACATTTGTCTCATTTCTTATTTGTAATTTAACTTATAATTTATCCAGAACACTTGTAAAATTCATCCCATATATTTCGAGGTTGTTCTGAATAGAAGGCATGATTTTCAGAAGCAGATGGCTTGGGTCTACTAAAAGAATGTAAAGAAACCTGATTTACCATGTTTTTAATTCATATTTTCTGAAAAATGTATGTACTTTAAATTAGATGTGAAAGTTCCCAGAGTTTTCTGAGCAAATTTTGAAATTTGTTGTGATTTTATTTTGTATTTAAAAAACATCTAAGTTGTCACAGAATTATAGGGCTTGGAAGGGACCTCTGGAGAACATCAAGTTCAACCCCCCTGCCAGAGTAGGTTCACTTACAGCAGGTTGCACAGGATCATGTCCAGGCAGGTTTTGAATGTCTTCAGAGTCAGAGACTCTACCACCTCTCTGGGTAGTCTGTTCCAGTGCTCTGCCACCCTCAAAGGAAAGAAGTTCCTCCTCATGTTTAGATGGAACTTCCTATGTTCAAGGTTGTGCCCGTTACCTCTTGTTCTATCACTGGGAACCACCAATAAAAGACTGGTCCCATTCTGCTGGCACCATCCCTTTAAGTATTTACAAGTATTGATATGATCCCCCCTCAGTCTTCTTTTCTCCAGACTAAAAAGGCCCAAGTCCCTCAGCCTTTCCTCACAAGAAAGATGCTTCAGTCCCCTAATCATCTTAGTAGCCCTTTGCTGTACTCTTTCCAGCAGATCCCTGTCTTTCTTGAACCAGAGAGTGCAGAACTGGACACAATATTCCAGATGTGGCCTCACCAGGGCAGAGTAGAGGGGAAGGATGACCTCCCTCAACTTGCTGGCCACATTCTTCTTGATGCACCCCAGGATGCCATTGGCCTTGTTGGCCACCAGGGCACATTGCTGGCTCATGGTCATCCTGTTGTCCACCAGGAAAGGTCCCTTTCCACAGAGCTGCTCCTCAGCAGGTCAGCCCCTAACCTGTATCAATGCATGGGGTTATTCCTCCCCAGGTGCAGGACCCTACACTTGCCTTTGTTGAATTTCATTAGGTTTCTCTCCGCCCAACTCTCCAGCCTGTCCAGGTCACACTGAATGGCAGCACAGCCTTCTGGTGTGACAGCCACCCTTCCCAGTTTTGTGTCATCAGCAAACTTGCTGATGGTACACTCCATCCCTTCATCACTGATGAATATATTGAACAAGTACTGACTCCTGAGGAACACCACTTGTTACTGACCTCCAACTAGACTCTGCACCACTAACCACAACCCTCCGAGCTTTGTCAGCCAGTTTCCTGTACACCCCACTGTCAATTCACCTAACCCACACTTCCTAAGCTTGCCTATGAGGATGATGTTGGAGACGGTGTCAAAACCCTTGCTGTAGTCAAGGTAGACAACATCCACTGCCCTCCCGTCATCCACCCACCCTGTCATGCCATTGTAGAAGGCTATCAGATTAGTCAGGCAGGACTTCCCCTTGGTGAATCCATGTTGACTACTTCCGATAACCNTGCACCACTAACCACAACCCTCCGAGCTTTGTCAGCCAGTTTCCTGTACACCCCACTGTCAATTCACCTAACCCACACTTCCTAAGCTTGCCTATGAGGATGATGTTGGAGACGGTGTCAAAACCCTTGCTGTAGTCAAGGTAGACAACATCCACTGCCCTCCCGTCATCCACCCACCCTGTCATGCCATTGTAGAAGGCTATCAGATTAGTCAGGCAGGACTTCCCCTTGGTGAATCCATGTTGACTACTTCCGATAACCTTCTTTTCCTCCAGATGCTTTGAGATGATGCCCTGAATGAGCTGTTCCATCATCTTTCCAGAGATGGAGATGAGGATGACTGGCCTGTAGTTTCCTGGGTCTTCCTTCTCACCCTTTTTGGAGACCGGAGTGAGATTGGCTTTCCTCCAGTCCTCAGGCACCTCACTTGTTCTCCATGACCTTTCAAAGATGATGGAGAGTGACCCAGCAGTGACTTCCGACAGCTCCCTCAGCACTCGCAGGTGCATCCCATCAGGACCCATGGACCTGCATTATGCGATTGCAATACTTAGGATATTTCCATTCTATTTCCTTTAACTACCTCCTTTTATACAGTAATTGGAAATTTTTAAAGGTTAACAATAGTAGACACTAAAAACTGGTTTAGGGATTAAAATATCAATTAGAGATGGTTAGGTAATAATTGAAAACAGCTTCTCAGGTGGTGAATGAATCCTGTTTCTCCTTTGCATCTTTAAGGATTTGCTGGCAAACTTATCTCTGACTAATGTAGCCTTTTTCTAATGGGTATTTTATGGCCTAGGCAAACCATCATGGTAATTAGCTTACAATTTAAGGCTGAAAGAACTGTATTGTTTTTGCGAAGAGCCCAAGAACCAAAATAATTGGATTAAAAATAAGACGGTTTTCAAACACAGAGTTATGCTAAATACTGTGCTGTGAGAATGATACAGGACTCATTCTGACTACCCAGAGAGAATTAAAACTGAGAACCTTACTCTCTGTGATGTTGATTATTTGGAGCTGGGGAATCCAGTTGAAAGGATATAGCTGCAATTTAATGCGATTAGCCTGCCATATCAAGTCATTGGATAATTGTAGACCTTGCAAGACACTGCTCTTATGGTGTTGATATGCACTGGCCTCTGGGAGCACTGATTGAAAAGGGATGATGAGAGTAAAATAGATTTGGATAAAATTAGAGACAACTGGGGCAAATAGATGCAGATTTTCTCATTTTAACACAAAAGAAACCTAGCTGAGGTGAAATGGAATCTGGCTGTAATATGCTGAAAACTACTTATCACAACTCCCTCTGGTATATGCAACAAACATATGGAACAAGGTTGAGGCTTAACTGGTCTACTCAAGTTCATATGACACATTCATTATTTTCTGCATTAAAGAAAGAGAATGTCAAGATCAAAAGCTCTGTTCTGATTAGCTGGCAAATGTGCAGTATTGTAGTACAGACCGTGCATTCATGTATAACTGCTTTGCCGTATTTGGAAATCAATTTGTTTCGTTCCTGTTGAGGAAGTACTATAGTATCATTTCACAAGAATGAAAGGCCTGAGCTTAATTGCTGGTCATATGATTCTGAACTCTTGTTCATCACCCTTACCTCCCACAAAGCATATGTCGACTCCACTGCTGTAATTCTGTTTTATTCAGAGATTATACCAGTTTTGGTTCACAGATACTAGCTCCATGCATACCATTTATCTAGGGGTGGAACAATCCAAAGTTCACCAAAACAGATGATTAATTTGATAGTGTAAATACAAGCCACTGATATTGGTATGTATGCACAGCTCTAGTTGAGTGAATGGAAACTGTGCTTTTGAAGTAAAACCAAATTAAATTTGTTGTTATTTATAAATGAAACTTTAGTTATTTATGCAACACTATAAAAAGCAATATTAAGTCCCCTTACAGTCCAAAGGATTTAACTTGACTAAGTGCTTTTAAGGATCTGTGTCCAAGTCATTAATGTTTTTTTATTTATATGTCACACATTATGAATCACGCACAGTCAATTAACAATGAATCTAGATTAATGACATCATACAAACTGCTCCTTGTTAAAGAACAAAATTACATTCTTATGATTATTAGAAAATTTATCTTGCTACTTTTTCCTTTTCCAGATCATCACATCTGAGAGAACAGATTCCACTAAAACATAAACTGAGAGTTTAGCTTGTTTTCATAGTGAGGTGTCATAATGCTGTTTCATTCAAACTTGCAAATCATTTGAATTTATGATTAAAGAATCATGGTATAGAATCATAGAATTATTTAGGTTGGAAAAGACCTTTAAGGTCATCAAGTCTAACTGAAATCACTGAGTCCAACCATGTACAAGCATAATAAAATGTCATGGTAAATTTTAAAGTGTAAATAGACCCCTGGAAGCCACCTGTGCTAACACTTGCTTAATTCAAATTAGTAGTAATATGAAATTTCATTTTGTTATTTCACATCAGAATAAAAGTCAAGATTTTATTCTTATTTGCATTTAAATATGATGCCTCCTACCATTTGCACTGCAGTAAAGGTTATATTAGTTGGCATTGTCATATATTGTATTAAATGTTCTAATATGAAAATATTTCTCCTAAGGTGGAGACTGTATGTAGGGATTGAAGGAAGCTCCTTCTTTAAGTTGATGTTGATAATCTAGAGTGCAGAAAGTAAAAATGGGAAATTCAGCCTATTTTCTTGTAACATGAAATTGCAGATGACTATAGCAAGACAGTATTTTGTATGTTTTAGTCTTTACAAACACAAATACACAAACATACTCATTCACCCAGATATTTCTAAATTAAAAAAAAAAAAAAAGTTGATATATCTGAAACTGCAACTTTCTAAAAGCTGCCAACCCTAGCTAGTAGTCATGGATTTCTGTCAAAGCAGGCATCAACAGCCTGTACAAAACCAGGAGATGCTACATCTGCCAGTTAACTGCAGTTCACTGTCTTGTCAGAAGCAGTCACAACTGAAATAATTATAATCAAAACTTAAGCTCTGTGAACAATACTCTAAATTGCTGATGACCACAAGCTGGGAGACTAAGAAGTGAAGGGTCGTTCAAGAGTTTCCATATTTTATATGAATTTTCTGTGTTTCTTTGACAGACATAGGATGACCCTTTAGTCGCTGAGTAGAAGTCTTAATTGTTTTTAACTTTTTCAACCTTTTTAATTGATATTCATCTTTTTCAGGGTTATCTTTCTACCCAGCATCTTTTTCAGTTTTTATTGGATCCCAAATGTCAGGTTTGAATTCTCTTTAAAAAAAAAAAGATTCATAACAAAATTTGGAGAATAGGGAAAATATTTGTTTTGTATTGAGCCTGTTCATAATTTGTTCTAAAGACATTCCTGAGAATTTACTTAGAACTAGAAAAAATGGTATTTGTACATTGTAACTTAATTTTGTAAGGAATTTCATCATCTCACTCTATACTATTTTGTGTGTTTAATTTTTTAAATTTTTGGTCATTGTTCCACCAATGTAGAACAGACTATTAATTTTACTTTTACATCAGTTTTTTTTTATGATATCACTTTACTGTTGAAACTATTCATCTCAAGATTCTGAAGCTGTCTTTATGTCAGCATATTAAATGTGAAGAGATCATTCTCTTCTCCTAAGTCCAGAGTGCATGGAATAACTTCCATCCACACTACTAAAATATCTCATTATCTTAAGGCACTTGACTGTAAATTACAACTAGGAATAATGCATTAGTTTCTTATCTTCTGAGCTATGCCCAGGAAATATTTGAGACAGTGCTAATTGGTCCATGTCAAAAGTTTTGAAAATTTAACAATATGAGTGATGAAGCTTCTCAGTGCTTGAAAATATTTCTTAGTACCACTTAACTTAGCAATATAGTTATAGTCTTAGAGAAAGTAGACTGCACTTCAGGGGTCTGCAAAAGGTGATTAGGAAAAAAAAAATTCTTAAATGTAGCAGAGTAATCTATGTACATGAAACTCCTCAGAGGAAGGAACTTACACTTCCCTTCGAAAGAAGCTCATGGGTTCACATATCATGAAGGTTTGTGAACTTGTGCGTTTAGTTAATTATCTGGAGTTTTTCCAAACCTCAAAGGCCTTCATTTTTGATGAACTATATCTTAACTACAGATAGTACCTTTGCTCCATTTAGAATCAATTGCTTAGCTATAAATCTGTAGGAAATCTTGTGGTTCTTACATTTTTTCTTTGTTTTTCCCCAAAAAGATTGGAGTAACATCTTCATTTTTCAGTTTTCATATTTGAATGTAAAACCTCAAAGCTAAACTTGGTCAAATCTGAAGGGTTTCTTCCGTGTTTGCCTCAGATCTATGATTCTCAAATTATTTTACTGCAGATTAGGAATCAGATCTGTTTTGTTTGAAACTATCCTATCACAGAACTAGAGGGTGTTTAGTTTTATATGGTTTTATATATTTTCTGCTTTATGTAAAAAAAGGGACAATAATTTTGCATGACATGCATTTAGAGATCAAAATCATATTGTTGTAGACACTCTTCCAAAGCCCAGGTATGAATACTTAAAAGGAACTTAACAAAGTAACTTCTTGCAATTCCTTCACAACATATTAATTTTATTATTGAAATTTTAAGCAGTGTTTTTATTCTCTTCTCTTTATTTGTGACACATACAGTCATCTGTAAAAGATCTGGTATTAAATTCTTCCCTGTTTGAAGCCAAATACATAAGTCCTCAGTAAGACTGAGCTTTACTCTATATGCTACCGTGCTTCAAAAAGTTACCTTGTGACTTTAAAATAAGTTCTTATAGTTGTTTGTGTTATTCTGCTTCTCTTCACTCTTGCTGCAAGGGAAGATGTAAGGGGAACTTTGTTTACATACGATTGTACATTGGAGATCATCAACAGTGAAGGTTATTGAGGTTAAATAAAAAAAAATAATCATACACTTTGCTATAGCAGTACCTGTCTAGAATAGTTAATATCTTAATAACTTAATAAAGGTGTTATTCAGATGTATCAAGTATTTAAATTGCCTTTTTTTAAAGGAATTTATTATATACAACCCATAAGGTTCACAAATTTTTTCTTCAGTTCAGTTCTGCATTTCTTTCAGAAGAAAACACTAAATTAATATGCAAAAAAGGTTTGTAGGACTATATGTAAGAGTGCTTTTCTATGAAAGGGCAAAAAAGAATAAACCTGGTGGTTTTTTATGAGCTCTTCTAAAACAATTAAAATTTACTTTCTAACTCCAAAGTCACATTTCTTAATTCTGACTTTACAAAGATGAATTGTTGTTCATCATTTTATTGTTATTGCTTTTTTATGTTTTGCAGTACACTGGCATTGCAAATAACAAACTCAGAAGAGATACAAATAAAGTCTCTTGTGTCAACATATATTGAATCTAAATTTATAGTAAATATAAATAGTACTTAATAAGGAAGTAAATTGTGTTTTAGTTTCACACTATGTTCATGGCTGAAAGATATCTTGGTAATGATAGAAGAGATGCTGCACATATTCTCACATGCCCGCTTTAGCTCAATGACTTTGGATATCCTTGGAGAGGACCCTAAGGAACCAAGACTCTCATAAACTCTGAGAAACATCTCCAAACAGAATAGAAAGTAAACTAAAGTCTCACAGGCTCAGCAAGGACAACATGGACACATTCAAAATTATTAGTAGTAATCTAACATCTTTAAGAATATTTAGTAGAAATTAACTCCAGGATAAAGGTAAAAGAGTAGAGTACTTACTGAATCCTTAATGCCATGGTTCATAGTAAAGTAGGTAGTGACGTCAAAGACCTTTGCATTCTCCTTGAGCTATAATGGATTTTTTTCATAAAGATATATTCTTCCAACAGATCTCTGATTAAGTAGTGCCACAATCACATGCACAGAACAACGATGCCTGTGTCTGGTATTCAGAATGCAGCATGAAGATGGTGACTGTTTTTTTACTTTCCTGTTCTGTTGCAGTTCTAATATATGTGTTATCTTCATTGTCCCAAAACTCACACATTTGTGCTGTTGATGTTGAATTTTTGCTAATCAGAATACTGACACTGATATGATTCAGTAGCTTGGTGAAGGTCAGTATCATCTGCGTCTGATGTCTAGGCTATAGGGTCAATTGCTCGTACAATGACAGTGATGATATTTCTTGTCCTCTTATTCCTTTATCCCACCTAACTGTTGAATATATTTGGTCTGGAAGTCATGCGTTAAATTTGGCCTCTCAAGCTTGATGGATCTGGAAGAATACTAATCCAAAGGGAGTCATTGTGCATTGTAAATCATAAATACTTTGAGAAAGAGAAGAAATGTGTCAAATTTGGAGCAAACATGAGTTATGACACGATTGTCTTCATAAAATCAAGTTCTCTTGAGTATATATTCTTATATTATTTCAGTGTGAAAGAAATACTATCCACATCTAATCTGAAATGCATGTTTTTGTGTTTCAGTTT
Organism: Ibidorhyncha struthersii; assembly: GCA_013398815.1. Lineage (NCBI taxonomy): Eukaryota > Metazoa > Chordata > Aves > Charadriiformes > Charadriidae > Ibidorhyncha > Ibidorhyncha struthersii. Next base: position 276,062 of record VZSZ01004917.1, read on the forward strand.
TATTGCTATTTTCACCCACCAATAGGGAAAAAAATGAAATTTTATTAGAGTCAAGAAATGAGAAAAGTACATTCAAATTGAAATTAATAGCCTATATCCATACCAAAACTAAGATGTATGAATGAAACATACATAGTTGTTTTCAGCATAACTATAATCTAGCTGTAATTTTTAGGTACCTGCTGTAAAAAATGCAGCTTGCAATACAGCCTGAACCAAATCATGAATCTCCTGCATGAATTTATTTGTGTGCTGAACCCTATACTGATGAACAAGATTTTTTACCTCAGTTTTTTAGATTAAAGCTATCTCAGATGTGCTAGATTCACTGATTTCATGCTCCTCAGTTGCATTATTAGGATCCTCCTACCCAACTGGATTATGTGCTAGGTAAGAAAATATAGAAGAAAAAGACTTAGATTCTGTTCCACACTCTTTCCACAAGAAAAAGGTCACGTCTATTAATGCTTGTGAGATTTTATCATATTATTTAAGAATAACAAACATATTTCTTTCATTTTAACTAAAATTTCCTTCACTGTAGGTAGCATGGTGTGTGGAAAGAATATAGAGGTATTTGTGGCTGTGTTGTCTCCATTTTATCAATGTTAAAAAGTTACAAGGTAGACCCACAAAGAATTTAGCTAAATACTTAACATAGCTTCCACTATCAAAGCGTGCAATGGTCACTTAAAGATGTTGTATTTGCAGCATTCATGTAATTTTGGAAAAGTATTATTCCCTTAAACCATTATGGCAAGTTATGAACTCATATCTCATGAATGTCAGGTCATATTTTTTTTTAGTCAGTCATTTTTCATCCATCATCCCCAGAAAGTGAAATAAAAGGCACAAAAAATATGATCAAGTGTAAAAAGAGAATCTCAGTCCCCTGCATGAGGTGTCTTATTGTGTCTTAAAGCACACATGTAAACAGAAAAACAGGAGTCATAACTAATATTTCTATCCATATAGTAGAAATAAGGTAGTAATGAGTGTTACTTCCATTTTTAATAAGGACTCACTAACTTTACAGGACAGAAAAAGAGCCACTGTGACTACGCAGTCCCTCTTTCTTTGGTATTCAGTAACCATTTCTGCTTTTTCTCTCTTTAAAAAGTAAAAGCCTTTCAAAGATACCCTCTAAACTCATTCTTTTCTTTTTGTTCTATGGATTTGCCCTGTTGCCAACATCATTCTGTTAATTAACCTTTATCAACCTTTTTTAGATCTCTTTTTCTAAACTTAAGTACCGAATAAGAGAACTGTCCATAGAAAACTTAGGAGAGACTTGACTGAAGCAAAAGCTTGAAATTGTTTTCAGTAATGAATTTCACACTGGAGTATTCAACTGAACTTGAGGAGATTTAAAGTACATTTTTATTATCCCTTGTTTAAGTTGTGTTACACTGATATAGTGCAATGTCTCAGTTTAGCAGCTGTTGTTTACACCTGAAGCTATTGTAAAAATCCAGGATCTCATCAGTTTGGGTGGGGTTTTTTCCCCATCATTTTCTTGACTTTTTTCTTGTGACAAATGAGGCTTTTATAAATTAACTCAGCTGGTGCACATTTGACCCCAATTTTTGAATGTATTCCCTGGGTCAAGTACTTTTGTGTGTGTGAGAATAGAGTCATTCTTCCCACCCGGAGGCAATCAGAGTACTCATGCGTTTAACTTACCATCGACACATTTTTAATCATAAATACTTTCTACAAGTTTCATCTAAACAAACAAATCTAAAAAAAAAAAAAATTAAAGGCAATTACAATTTATATTCTAGCCTCTGCTTACCCACATTAAACTATTTTACTGAATAATAAATTAAAAATAAAAGTCTTACTTTAGAATAGCTGTTATGGGACTGTTTCAACATATTTAAGTGAAAAGTTTTTCTGCTCTGAAAAATAAAAAAAATCTTATCTTCTGATTTTTATGTAAATGTTAGAATGATATTATTATATCTGTACGTGACCGTCTCCCTCTCCCCCAGTTTGTCTTATCAGTTCCTTCCATTGCTGGGAGTTTTGCTTCTACAAACTAAGTGCCAACATATGGTTGCATTCTGTAACATGAACTCATAGCTAAATCTATGAAGTTCATTCTTTAGTCTCCACCTTTGGGACATCAGTAGGTGGTAATCTTAGCAACCTGGATGTGATATCACCATTGTGGCATTTTCATTGACACAGCTTTGCTACAGAGACCCTTTGCCCCCAAGTACAATTCCTGAAAAATTAACCTCTCATTACAAAACATTAAATCTCTTGTCACTCAACCCTGTAGCCTGATGGAAGTGTTGGATATGCAGTGGGGGTAAAAAGCTCCCCTAAGGATTAAACTTGGCACTTCCCTGCTTGGTGATACGGGCTCTGGATGGGTGGTCCCTCTGGATCTCCTTTCAATAACAGGTTCACGGGCAAACTGACAGCAGCTATAGAGAGGATTAGAAAGTTTTAATTTAGCAACCCCAAAATTTTATGAGTTTTGAAGTGCCAACTATATTATTCTTATGCTTTGTTACATTGGCAAGGGGAAAGGATTGCCTTTGATGAGAGTAGTTTATTATTTATTATCATAAAATATCTTCCAAAAGCTTCCCTCCTGGGTGGTTTACCTTTTCCTACTTTAACTTTCTAGTGAATGTTTGAGTTGCCCCTTCTTTCTTCCTTGTGGTGATTTAGGTTTGGTGAAATCTAAACAATGTGTTTCATATTTCTTATTTGCCAAGAGAGACTTTCAGGGCAAGGCTGAAAGAAAGCAGTGCTTTTGGTTAACATCTCCCATGAAAGCAATATATCTAGAATAGTTATCCTGGGAAAAGCAAGTCAAGGAAATTTGCTCAGCTGTAGACTGACTGAAGAGCTTAATGATGGGATAAATGGGTTACCTTATCTGAATACTGAATAATGTCAACCTGTATATGGCAGCTTTGATATTCATGCAAATTGTTATCACATTTAGGTAAAGAAGAAAGTTCTTCTAGGAAAGTAAATGTTAAAAATATTCCCACTCCCTACCAAACACTACTGGTTAGGGTTCAATACTAAGAAACAAACGTGTAATAATCCTCTTTATATAAATTCCTTCTGGAATTAAAAAGTTATAAAATAATTTTAATAATTTTAATAAATATTATTGTCTATGTTTTAAAAACCTAAACAGTTGAATAATAATCCGTGATCACTAACAGAAGTTAGCAGAGAAGTGAGGCAACACATACAGTGCGTTGTTCATGGTATCATCAGGAGATGATAGTTTAGGACAGGACTTTTAAATATTGCTCAATGATTTTTCATCAAACCTAGTCAAAGTCATTGTTATCTCATAATCTGAAATAAACCACAAGTTTTGTTAAGTGAATTAATGACTTAAAAATAGGACTCTCATTTTTTGCATTTGAATGGTAAATTTTAATGACCATTTTGAAATCTGTTTTTACAGGCATATTTTATTTAAACTGTGTTAAGTGCGCAAAAAATCAGCACAGAAAATGGCAATCAAGAAGAATCCCAGTTTAAGTCTAACTGAACCCCCAGTTCAATCATTGAATCAGAGCATTCAATAACTAAATGACTATGTCATGTCTGGATTAACTTTGACTATAGTGTTAGTATTTAGCTGCATCACTTGTAAGAATTAAAAAAAAAAAAGTTTATTCACTTCAAAGGACATAAAATAACCTGCTGAGCTACGTTCACTGTAGTTTGTTTATACTGCCTTCTGGAGTTGAAGGGCACTCTTCATCTTCTCCTTATTTGTGGTTTAAATTAGAAGGTCATACAGCCCACGGTAAAAAAAAAAAGAAAACAATAAAACACACCACTCTCACCCCCAGCCCCTCACCCCCCATATTTCTGGCTTCTGTTGCCTATTGGCCAGCCTAGTTTGAAATAGTGCTTGGAAGAAATTCATTCCCTTGAGGTATCATGATCATTTTTCAAGTGCAAACACTGTTCATTCTCTCTCGAGATGCTTTGATTCACTTTCAGCCTATCAGCGACATATGTAAGGTACCTTTTCAAAGTATGTATCAGTGAAATTCTTCTCCTGGCTTTTCACCTACTAATTGCAAGCAGGGAGCTAGTTCTCCTTTTTCAAACAAAGCCACAATTTTTAAATCTTCCCTCAGTTTAACTATGGTTGTAGAGCCATATACTGCATAAATTGTGATCATGATAATGTGAAGCTTTCATCTTAGCTTGAAATAGCATCTGTCTGTTGCAACATCTTTGAAATCTTGATTGATAAAGAATTTAGATCTGGTTTTAATTATTGTCTTATGTACTTGGCAAAGGTTAATATTTTGCATGGGGAAAAAGATCAGGCTATAATTCCTGGATTTAAGGCAAGGACTCCAGAATTTTGCTCAACTGTGCCTTCCTATCCTATGGCAGAGAAAACATAAATTTTTGAAATGAAGAAATTTACTGTTTGAGAAATATGGCATTTTTTTCATGGCTTGTTCAGTTTATAAACAGAAAGTTTATTAGCTCTATGTAATTGGGTACAAAAATAATTCCATATGCATTTGTTTAGTAATTCAAGATTTAAAAGTAAAAAGAAAGTCCCAGATTGGTAAACATAATACAACTTTTCTGTTCAGTGTTTCAAATTCATTAATGACTTATTGGTCCTAAAGTTAAGCGAACTACACTAGCTCTTATTTGGCCATATTTTTCTGAAAGACTAAAGTTGATCAGAGACAACTGTACACCAAATCAAAGATGTTTGTGAACCCTTTTTTTTTTTCTTCAACTGCTGCCAATTATATGGAACAAACAATTAAATCTTACTGTGTCATATTAATTCTTGAGATGCCATATTTTAGGACGCAACCAGCATCACAAGATAGATATATTTTCATTTGAACTTTCAGTATGTCTTGAGTATTTTCTTTTCTATGAGTATGTTTTTGCTAGCTGGATCTATAATCAAATTCCAATATATGGCCTGGGTGGATATTGCATGGCATTAGTATTTTACAGAAACAACAAACTCTAAAGTTTCTAAAACAGAAATGGAGTTTTCATATCACTGTGAAGTCACACACAAAGTTTATTTTGCTATACAAAATACACAATTTTGGTGGTTTTTTTTTTTAGTTTATGAGAATCGTGTCCCGTGTTTTTAATTTTTTTCTTAAATTCTTATGGCTAAGCGGACTGATAAAGTGACTGATGTTGAATTCATACGTTTCTGGGTTTATATTTCAATCAATGTCTCTACTCAAAGTTATCATCCAGACTATATGGCTATCATATCCCAGGAATAATTTGACATAAATACTATCTTTTCATCTGTAAAGATGATCTGTCCTGGTTTGAAGAGAGGAATTTTGAGAGTTCAGTGTGATCAGTGTGGTCTAGTGGGAGGTGTCCCTGCCTATGGCAGGGAGGTTGGAACTAGATGATCTTCAAGGTCCCTTCCAACTCTAACCATTCTATGATTCTAGAGAATTGGAATCATCATGAAATTACTTCTATAAAAAAATAAATTACTGCAATGTGGGATGGATGGAAGAACTACTTCATATGCTACTTAACATATAATATCATGTTTTTATTCCAGGTCTTCAAACTGACTTGTGCTAGTGATATTACTCAGAGACTATAGACTATTTTCAGGTGATTGCAGTTGGAATGTTTGTGATCCACTGGATAAAGACTTATGTATATATTAATGTTAGTTTATTCTGATCTTTGAAAAAACTCTTTAAGTCAGCAAATACCTAAGTTTTTCAGAGGCTTTTCTGAATCTTCAGAACATATGAAGCAGGCTTACACACTCCGGAAATTATCCAGTCTTTGTGGTGTTGAATATTGGGCTGATAAAGTCCTTGGTTTCCAGACTTAATTTATTTTTTGTGTATCTAAGTCTTCCATAGTGACAAACTCATATAATTCAGTGATTTCACTTCTTTAGCTTTTGATTTTCATTAACCCTTCTTGTGTGATATTATGCAGAACACACCCATAAAGTCATTTTTTGTTTACTTAAAATATGGTGTGCATTTTTTATACTTTCACAGAAGATGCTTTTGGCTGGCTGACAGTTTATTTAAAAACTATTTTAACTACTGTATTAATAAACAGTGCTACTTACAGATCACGGCAATATGTTTTGCATTTTCATTCCCCATTTTTGTATTATTCAGACATGTAATGAAAGCAGTATAGGGGGCTAGCTTTTAAACATTTATTTTTAACTACTGTTTATGTCTCCAAATTCATTCCTTGTGTAAGATGTGACTAGCAGAGCAATGAATATGGATGAGATCGACCCGTGTTCCTATATTTTCACATAGTTTCTGCAAAAGACAGTTGTCTGTGCTAGTCTCTGTGGGAGAGTTGTATCATATGCTAACTTTGAAAGAGGATTAGAGAGATGATATAATAGTTTTTCTAACTCTAGATCAATGATTCTTTATGACACAATTATGAAGTGAGCAGCCAAAAGATAAATAAAAAAAAGATGAGCTTTTAAACCCAAGGACAGCTGTTGTTCATATAGTTCTTTCATAGAATTAAGAAAGAGGAACCAGTTCCTATATACACGTCAATTCGAGAGAAGGCAACAAGCTTCTTTTACATGCCAAAAGAGTTTGTAGAATTCCATAATCCTTATTGCTGTGGATGTGTCCTTTGCTTAAACATACATTTTTTCCAAATACTATAGCATGCCAGCCTACTATAGCAAGGAATGTCTCTTTCATGCAGAAACATCTGTTTTGCCACAGTAAAATGAAGGATATTCTACCCATGAGCTATTAGAACATGATTATTCTTTTTCTCTATACAATGGGTTTATAAACAATTGAGGACTGGGAGATAGAGGCCTAATTAGAACAAAATCAAAACACAGGGAATTAGGAACACAATTTGGTTGGCTTTCACTGTGACTTTCGGACTTTTGAAGATTCCCCTCAATACCCCCTCTTAAATGTTGAAACGTTTTTCCATGAAGCAACGTTCAGCATTCCGGGTTCCCCTAAGGTTAGCTGCTGCCATTCTAAATGTACTCTGCTAATGCAAAGAAAAACGACCATTCCAATTGTGTGGTCTTCTGTAATCTCTGCTGTGAGGCCAATAAACCTGAAATAGGCATTTGCAAAAATGTACTGTAAAACACTCCCCAAAGCCACTGGTGCCAGCTAAAAAGACATTTCTCAGTCTTTCACAGATAAAGAAAAGCACTTAAGGAATGAAAGGTTTAGTTTGCTGGTTTGTGCTAACTAAAGCTTGGCTTTAATGGCAAATATTTTAACATTGGGCTGAGCAATAAAAAGATATTTTACACTTAAACTTCCATAATAGAGCTACGATGAAGAGATTTTTTTATTGCACAATAGGAAAATGGTATGGAAATAGGTCTGCAGGAAACTAACAATAAACAAAATATGCACATACTATCAGTATTTCTTCAATATAATGTGGAAGTAGAACTACCCCACAATTATCATAGGTTTGCAAAACTCCTAAGAAGTAATGTTTAGTTATAATAAAATCTGCTTGTGTGATGATGTCTTGCAATGTGGTCTAATTACAGCTAGCATAAACAAAGCGATGGTTAATCTGCAGAAAATGTCCAACAGTTTATAGGCTTTGGCTTCAGTTTTGCATTCTGAATGTGTAGGAGCTTTCAACAAAGTCCAATCCTGTTGCAATTCCCCACAATTATCTTCTACCCCAGTGTATATACAGTGACCTACATTCTGCAGTAAAATAGCTTCTGCCGGAGGACCCCACATTTGGAGCACGTTCTGCCTTTTATGGGTGCATGCAAAAATTTTTATGTAGCTCATGAGGAGAATGCAGAGTAGAGAGCTCCTGCATCGTGTTTCGTTCTCTCTGATTTTCCTGGGTTAAGTAAGACAAATCAACACCTCATTGAAGTTGCTAATGTCCGTGGAGACGTGAGCTTTGTGAACAGGTATAGTACTATTAATACAGGCAAACTGTTCCTTAATCACAACTAGAGATAAATGGGAGTTCACAAGAGGAAACCTGCATGTGAAATAGTTTGCCGTCCTTTTGTGACTTCTGTTATTTACTTTTTATGATTTTTGAAGTTTATATTTTTGTATTCTTTTTTTTATATTCATCTAAGTCCCTTCTGCTCAGACATGCAATGGAAAAGCTGGTAAAAGACAAGAAATTAGCCTTTTAAATGCTACACCTCATCACTGGTTTTCATTAGATAACAGATTTTAGTGTGCAGTGTTTTATACTGGTTTAAATGAGTAAAATTTAATGTTAAAAACAGTGTACTTTTACTCAATAAATTACTCTAAAAACAGAAATAAAGATTTATGTCTGAGACTTGCCATCCTCTAGTATTTTCAATCATCTCAGTCACCAGTAGCTTACTTCTATTAATAGAAAGTATTTTGGAAAACCGAGCAGTAATAACTAACAAATGTAGGTTTGTTTTTTTTTGTTTCTACTCACAAAGTAGTTAGAATTCATTCAAGCCATATATAGTTACAGGGATAGTATGTAAGATTATCCATCCTATTGCTATGTTGGCACAAAAGAATAAGTTCAGAAGATAATGACCTTAATAATTTTGATGATAAGCAGCTGGTAATATTTGCCACCAGTACAAGAATGAATATCACAAGGAAAGCAAATGGGAAAATAAGGAAAAACTGAAAGGGAAAATAAATATGAAGACAGTAGATGAATTATTTTTTTTATGTATGTCAGTTCGGTGCATTGTATCTTTGTATCACATCTTTTAAGTGATTTCCCCTCTGAGTGTTCAGAAAACAACATAGAATTTTTACAGTTGGAAGGAACCTTAAAGATCATCTATGTTCAACCCCCTGCCATTGGCAGGGACACCTTCCACTAGACCAGGTTGCTCAAAGCCCCATCCAACCTAGTCTTGAACACTTCCAGGGATGGGGCATCAACAACGTCTTGGGGCAACCTGTTCCAGTGTCTCACCACCCTCAGAGTAAAAAATTTCTTTCTAATATCTAACCTAAATCCACCCTCTTTCAGTTTAAAACCATTACCCCTCGTCCTATCGTTACACTCCCTGATAGAGTCCCTCCACATCTTTCCTGTAGGCCCCCTTGAAGTACTGGAAGGCTGCTCTAAGGTCTCCTCAGAGCTTCCTCTTCTCCAGGCTGAATAACCCCAACTCTCTCAGCCTGTCTTCATAGGAGAGGTGCTCCAGCCCTCTGATCATCTTTATGGCCCTCCTCTGGACTCACTCCAACAGGTCTCTGTCTTTCTTAAATTGGGTGCCCCGAAGCTGGACACAGTATTCTCCGTGGGGCTTCACCAGAGCAGAGTAGAGGGGCAGAATCACCTCCCTTGACGTGCTGGACACACTGCTTTTGATCTTGCCCAGGGTGCAGTCAGTTTTTCTTGGCTGCGAGCACACATTTCCGGCTAATGTTGAGCTTCCCATTAACCAACACTCCCAAGTCCTTCTCCTCAAGACTGCTCTTGACTCATTCTCCACCCAGCCTGTATTTAAGCTTGGAAGTGCCTCAACCCACATCAGGGACCTGGGACGTAGGTTTGTTGAACTTCATGAGGTTTGCACAGGCCCACCTCTCAAGCCTGTCCAGGTCCCTCTGAATGACATCTCTTCCCTCCAGCGTGTCGACTGCACCACACAGCTTGGTGTCAGCAGACTCACTGAGATTGCACTCAATCCCACTGTCCATGCTGTCAACAGATGTTAAATAGTGCTGGTCCCAGTACCGGCCCCTGAGGAACACCACTCATTACTATTCATCACTTGGACATTGAGCCATTGACCGCAACTTTCTGAGTGTGGCCGTCCACCCATCAAATCCATGTCTTTCCATTTTAGAGACAGGGATGCTGTGTAGCGAGTGTCCCACATATTTAACTGATCCACATATTTAACTGATTTTTTTATTTCTTTGAAATTCATCTATAGTGATTACTGAGGCTTATTCTTATTGCTATAAGATCAACAGGTATAAGCTTATATGTAAAAATATTTTTTAGTTTTGTTCTTGTACTATTTTCATATTTCTTCATCCTTTGTCACCATAAAATTATTTTCATATTTTTGGATCTTTGGTTTAGAATAAGAACTCATTATCTGATGAACCTGAATAAGATTTAGACACTATGTTCCCTAACTGCAAAAGAAATTATAAATAGGAAAACAAAAATAAACAAAAAAAAAAGAAAAAAAGAAAAGGAAAAAAAATCAAGTAAAGAAAAAAAACCCCTTCTCACCAAAATAAAGTGATGTAAAAAAAGAAAGATGACTCCATCCTGTTTTCAAATAACAACACAGATGGTTATCAGGTGTTTGTAAAAGGAATTGTTATGTACAAGAAGGTTATGAAAACATCGATCCCAAGATTGAGTTAGAAATTTCTTACATAAATTACACATTTTTAGTGACTAGGATTGATAAGGGTAAAATATATAATTAAAAAATTATGTAAATTGCCAACTGTGTAAGATAGCAGGCTGGAACCATTGAAATAGAATAATCATGAGCAGTTGAAAAAATGTGATGTTGCAAATGTCAAAAAGGTGACTGAATATATACAAAACAGACATGATGGAATTTTAGGATATGTATATTTGTTCAAGCACTGGTTATCGAAATGTTATTTTATGATGAATACTGAATTACTTGAAAAAATATTAAATAGTGGAATAGTAATAATTTGTGATTTTAATGCAGTGGTTTTTTGTCTAATTTAAAGAAATTATCTAGAATGAGAATAAGTCCCCTCAGGAACTGAATATAAGCTGAGGCTGCTTAGCAAAACTGAGTAGGAAAATAGGTCGTAATCCTATAATTATACATGAACACAGGTTCTGTTTGCATGCAGTGGGAGTCCCAACTTATTATATCAATTTAAAATGTATTTTCTGATAGCACCTTGGGACCGCCTTATGGTCAGTAATGGAGCCAGACACCAAAGTTTCTGAGTCTTCAGTCTGCTGCATTCTCATTAGTGTTCATGATTCTCACTGGTCATAGTTTATAGCAGAGGGGAACTGAGATAGTGTACCATTAAGGAGAATATTTAACATTTATTTTTTTTAGCTTGTCATGCACACGTTTTTAAATGCATGAAGTGATTCTTTCCACCGTATGTAATCTCTTCAGCTTTCATGACCTCTCTGCCACTTTGAACAGAAAACAGTGCTTAGTTGATTTAAAGGGTGTGAGGGGGAGATGGAAAAAGAACAACTACTGTAAATATAATTCAAAAAATCATGACAAACTGGGTAGTTTAATAATTCTGTGGTTTTGGTAGATGATGTTCTGTCTGGCAAAAAGTTTTGCCAGAACAAAGCTGTTACCACATAGCTTGTGGAAATGCCTTTCACTCTATCAATCTTCTTTTTTTGTTTGTTGGGTTTTTTTGTTTTGTTATCAAAGATTATGTGAATTATATTCATAGGCTGACCTGCGCAAAGGCAGATGTCACTCTACCAGAACACAAAGCTGGCACAAGCAATGAGAATATTGTCCTTGAATCTTATGTTGGTTTCAAGTGTAAGCTAGTTTAGGTCTCACAGAGTTCATAAAAGTTTGTAGACTGGCATTGATGGACACTGAAGTGCTTGGTTTAAGCACAACTGAGCCACAGCAGGAACACTGCCTTTACTCACCTGGCAAGGGAGACACCATCATCAAGAAGGTGACTTTCCCAGCTTGGGACTTCCCTAATGCTCTGGATGTGCTAACCCCTCTGATTTCCCCAGATGAAGAAATCCTGACTGCATACTTCTGTTGAAGTGGTGAAAAAGTTGAAAACAGTTCTTTTCTTAGACACTAGGCAGCTAAGGAAGCACAGAAGTAATATAATAAATTATTTGAGAAGGAACAAAGCTAAGGACCCACAATGCTCAATTCCTGATCTAGGAAAAAGAGAAGTAGTGGTAGAGAGATTTTGAATGACAGAGATGGGATTTACTCTTTGCAAATCTACCTTTAAATGTTAACAAAATTGGATTTATGATAAACTAAGAAAGTTCCTATCACCACCTCACCACTGCCCAGCATGGTGTTTACTCCCAGTTACTTCAAAAGGAAATAACAGCACTTCTGCATGCTGGCCTTATCACCATCATAAGGTCGACCATAAATATTTTGAAGAATTATGGTAGCAGATGGCTAAATTCTAAGGATCTGAATCCTGGTTTCTGAGGATGTTATTTTCTGAGTTAATACTGTTATATTGAAGATTAATATAAGAAGATGCTGTCTTGGTTTGAGGTACACAAAGTTGAGGTTACTGTAGATTATTTTCCAAATAACCATAAATGTTGTTGTATTCACACTATCTTTACAATCTTTTGAGAGCTATAGCCTATGTTGTACAGACTGAACCACATTTTGAACTCCCTGTGGATTTGCTCAATAAGAGTTCGGGGGAAAAAAGAAAAGTAAGATCAACCTTGTAACAAACAGAACATTTAGACCATTAAGGAGGGAAATACAGTTTACAGCTGCATTAAAACCATCTCCTTGAAATTTTGACTACTAAAAGCATGAAAAACAAAGCTACTTAATATATCTCTTTTCATTTTATTCTGTAAAAGCTGTTTTGTGTGTGAAGTGTTGGAAAAGTTGGCCATCGGAAGCAGGGAGGACAGTTACTTTTGGTCTCTAGTGTTGCCCTCTGGGTCAAGGGAGCCTCCCTGAAGGAGAAAGAATTTGCTTATCCTCAAAGATCAACCAAGATCAGCATAAAAACTTTCCTGAGCCTTCCAGGAAAGTCCTGTATGTATTATAAAAGTCAGAGAGCAGAAGGCAGTTAAGGACATGAGCCAGCAAGGAGGAGCTTGCAGATGAAGGGCAGAGACAAGAGGGTCTTGAGCAGAGTTGTGCACGCAGAAGGAAAGACATATATTGTCAAGCTTCAGTGGCAATGGGAAAGGAGGAATTTCCTAGTGAACTTGAGGAAGGAATGGGAATTGATGGAGTTTGGCCAACCCACAAATTACTGAATGTTGCTGGGCTGGAAAGAGCAAAGGAGAAGTCGCATCCTGCCAAAACTCAAGGAATATCTTTGTTTTCAGGCCTCTTGTTTTGGCTGGCTCATCTTGCACAGCTGATTTTTCCTGAATTACCAAGCTACCTTGCTCCTATGTAATGCATTGTGGAAAAGTTAATTCCAAAGACTGGAGGGTTTGCCTTCACATTTGCACTTCAGGGAAAGAGGGAGCAACTCTGCCTTCCAGTTTGGAGTCCCATCACACAACGATATATTTAATAATGCTTTTACAGCTTCTATTTCTTTACCTTTGGTAATACATATTGGCCTTAATAAAAACCTGTGAAGTTTAGACCCATGAAGATTAGATTTTGTATATTCAGTCTTCCCACATCTGCAATACAACACCTCACTGAGCAATTGTACTCAGATTAAATAGCAATTTTAATGTAATTTTATTTCAACAAAAAAAGGCTACAAATATAATTAATGTTTTTAATATTTATAAAATATAAAATATATACTTTATAAAACATAGATTTCATTCAATGACTTGAATTGGATTCAGCTGAGAAAATTTGATTAATTGGATTGATTCATTTGGACTATTTACATGAAGTAAAAACCTGTCAGTTTGGGATAATCTCCAAATCCTGAAAACTGTCAGACATATTCACTCTGGATGTTGTTGTTCGCTACTGTGAATGGGTGGAGCCAGTTGAATTTTGCCCAGGATGTGGGCATAATAATGACTTATGAAGTGTACAGTCATTCCTACAAAAGAGACAAATAAAACTCTTCCTTGATATACGTCATAATTACAAGCATGGACTCCTTTGCACTGCAGAAATTAACAAGGATAATTAAATAGTCCTTTTTTGACCATTATTCCCCCTACAGAAGTAAATTGAAACCTAAGAGTTCAGATGCAGCAGTGTTTGTCTCCTCATTTTTGAAAAAAAGAGTGTAGGCACAAAGCTGATAAGTTTTACTAACACAAGAGGCCTGGACTTGCATGCATCATCCTACTGGTTTCACTGTGCTACTCATACAGGAGGGGATATGCATGATCAAAGCAAAGGATCATTAGCTTGCTCTGAGTTATTTATGTTCTTTGAAACAAGATGATGTGCTTCGAACAGATTTTCGTGGCAACAAGAAAAAACATTTTTAAAAGTGCATAGCGCAGAGTGGGAAGAGAAGTTATCTTTCTCAATTTACCATTAAAATCCTTTTAATCTCTGCAAACACAAGAAAGATAACACAGTTAAGCCTTGGATGTTGATGACTGGAACAGAAAATCTCAGTTAAACTTAAGTTACTGAACACAAACTGTGAAAATAAATCTACCTACGGATGACAGTTTAAAGGAATCCAATTTTTCTAAACTTCAGAAGGTGTCAGTAATATTTTAACAAACTTAGAGCGCATGGTGACATGCAGTGTAACCATAGATTAACCCATCAAACTTTAGGATTGAAAGATTTCTTATACCTTTTTTTTATTGACCTGAACCAGAAGAGAACACACTTGCCATGAACGTTGAACAATTTAAAATAATGCTAACCTAGAATGGATTGTATTCCCTATGCACTTTTATGGTGCTTTTTTCCCTAATTAAAAGTATATGCCTGAGTAATCTGAATTAACACACTGACATTTTCTGAATACAGTCTGGTGTCATTTCATCCCTGGAAGGTGAAATAGGTTAAATCCATAAACGAATAGTTGTAGGCACAGATGCAACATGTACTAAAAAAAATCTCTGTGTGCCCCTTGGTATATAACTAGGTTCTCAGCAATAAAGGTTGTAACTCCAAGTCTTTCCCAGTCTTTGATTTATATAACTTTAACAGATTTAGCCTAGAGCAGAATCTGATTTTTGTGTTTTAAATCAGTTATAAATTTATTTCTACATGTTTCTTCAAAGCATTTGTAACTTTCAAGTATTTTATTCTTGGTGAATTTGACAACAAATGAACTCTGAAAAGGCTTTGTTTGAAGAGCACATCTCTAAACTAAAGTTTTAGCATGTTGCTTCCTTTCTCCTGTGGTGTACTTTTCTTTCTGTTCCCATCCATACTGAGAATTGCACCTCTGGAAGGAAAACAAAATCATGTATGCATATGTCACATTTAATGAAACTCTTCAATGGTACCGTAGAAAAATCCTACATAAAAATTCAAAGTCCTGTACTGCATGTGATTGATAGCTAATAATTCATAAAAGGACTGATGATGACTCTACACATTCTACATTGCACAGGCAGTGGAAGCAGGGACAGGTATCCTGGGAAGAGTATAGGGACGCTGCCCGGTTGTGTAGGGAAGGGGTGACGAAGGCCAAGGCACAGCTGGAGCTGAACTTGGTAAAGGATGCAAAGAATAATAAGAAGGGCTTCTATGGGTATGTCAGGCAGAAAAGGAAGGTCAAAGAAAGCGTACCCCCTGTGATGAGGAACACTGGTAAGCTGGTAACAACAGATGAGGAGAAAGCTGAGGTACTCAACAACTTTTTTTGATTCAGTCTTCACTGGCAACCTCTCTCCCCATACCTCTTGAGCGGATGGACCGCAAGGCAGGGACTGGGGGAGCAAAGTCCCTCCCACTCTCAGAGAAGATCAGGTTTGTGACCACCTGAGGAACCTGAACATATAGAAATCTATGGGACCTGATGAGATGCATCCTGGAGTCCTGAGGGAATTTGCTGATGTAGTTGCCAAACCACTCTCCGTAATATTTGAAAAGTCATGGCAGTCAGGTGAAGTTCCCAGTGACTGGAAAAGGGGAAACATTGCATCCCATTTTTATAAAGGGTAAGAAAGGAGGACCCTGGGAACTACCGACCTGTCAGCCTCACCTCTGTGCATGGGAAGATCAGGGAACAGATCCTCCTAGAAGCTATGCTAAGGCACATGGAGGACAGGGAGGTGATTTGAGACAGGCAGCATGGCTGCACCAAGGGCAAGTCTTGCCTGACCAGCGTAGTGGCCTTCTGTGATGGAGTGACTACATCAGTGGACAAGGAAAGAGCTATGGATGTCGTCTATCTGGACTTCTGTAAGGCCTTTGACATGGTCCCCCACAACTTCTTTCTCTCTGAATTGGAGAGATAGAGATTTGATGGGTAGACTGTTTGGTGGATGACGAATTGTTTGGATGGTCGCATCCAGAGGGTAGTGGTCAACAGCTCAATGTCCAAATGGAGATCAGTGACAAGTGGTGTCCCTCAGGGGTCCATATTGGAACCAGTACTGTTTAATATGTTCATCAATGACACAGACAACGGGATTGAGTGCACCCTTAACAAATTTTCAGATGACAGCAAGCTGAGTGGTGCGGTTGACATGCCTGAGGGATGGGATGTCATCCAGAGGGATCTGGACAAGCCTAAGAAGTGGGCCTGTGTGAACCTCATGAGGTTGAACAAGGCCAAGTTCAGGGTCCTGCACGTGGGTCAGGGCAACTCCTGGTGTCAATAGAGGCTGGGGGACAGAAGGATTGAGAGCAGCCCTGCCAAGAAGAATTTGGGAGTACTGGTAGATGAAAAGCTGGACATGAGCTGGCAAAGTGTGTTCACAGCCCAGAAGGAAAACCATATCCTGGGCTGCACCACAAGAAGCATGAGCTTCCCTCACCTCAAGGGAGGTGATTCCGCCCCTCCACTCCACCTTGGTGACACCCCACCTGGAATACTTTATCTAACCCTGGAGCCTTCATTACAGGAAAAACATGGACTTGTTGGAGTGGATCCAGAAGAGGGCCACAAAGATGATCAGAGGGCTGGAACACCTCTCCTATGAGGACAGGCTGAGAGAGTTGGGCTTGTTCAGCGTGGAGAAGAGAAGGCTCCAGGGAGACCTTATTGTGGCCTTTTAGTACTTAATGTGAGCTTATAAGCAAGATGGGGGCAAACTTTTTAGCAGGGCCTGTTTTGATACGACAAAAAGAAATGTCTTTATATGACAAAAGTGTAGACTTAGACTAGTTATTAGGAAGAAATTTTTCACTGTGAGCGTGGTGAAACACTGGACCAGGTTGCCCAGAGAGGTGGTAGATGCCCCATCCCTGGAAACATTCAGGGTCAGATTAGATGAGGCTCTGAGCAACGTGATCTAGTTGAAGATGTTCCTGCCCATTACAGGGGAGGTTGGACTAGATGGGACCTTTAAATGTCCCTTCCAACCCAAACATTCTACATACATGAAGAGAGAAAAATCAAGGGTCCAGGTTTGAAACGTAGATCTTAACTTATTCAGTTAAACACGAGGTGGTAAAATATGTGTTCATTTACTCAACAAACATGACTGGTATCGAAAATACGAAGTTAGCTGGTCAGGATCAAACCAATTCAAAAACAGTAAGCAAAGCACTAAACAATCCTAAGATGAGGGGACCTTAACATCAATTTAATGTTCATCAGGGTAGATAAACTATTTTGAAGAAAATATTCTGAGTTTGGAGAAAAATAATTTGAAAATAAAAAGTCTATCCTTGTGATTCGTTGTGGCAGAAAGCAGAGCATGAGCACTGGAGAAGAGGATGAGGAAAAAGATTTTCTCTATTGCTTGTAATGGCCTTTAGAAATCTACTGGGAACAATTTTGTTTTCTTAAACTAACTGCTCTAAACTGCCTGACTGCAATCCTGACCTATTATCATAGCAACAGATAATGTCATAACACAGATCCATCACAATTTATTATCTAAATATATTACATATCTTTTTCTCTCTTTTTTCTCGGTGTCCTCCAGCAGTCTGAAGTTACTTTTGATGGCAGTTCTGGAAAATGAAAAAGTCATGGAATGTGTGGGAACCAAAAGCCTGGGACACTACTAAACTGTCATAACTTGAAAACTGTGTCATCTGTGAAATAACACATGCCCCAGTTTATATTGTACTGTTTAGATTAGAACATAAACTGCAGCACATGGAAACTTTTCCATATGCACTCTGCGCCAGTGCCTAGGATTAAAGTTGGAGGCTTAAGTCTCTAAGTTTGGGACTAGGAACCTCAAAATCCCCTTCAGACATCACCTATCTCTCCTTTACATTTTATAGAAGAACTATTTTTTTACACTGCAGTTCTCCCATTGCCTGAAGCTTTATGTCTGTATAATACAGAAACTGGATAGCCCACAGTGCTTAAATGTTGCTTTTATTTTAATTATTTTTGTTTTGTTTCACTAAATAAATTGCAGGTTGAAGATTGTTGAGTTCTGAATAGGAAGTCAGAGTCCGTAAATACTATAATATGGATATTATGAGGTAATTGTTAATCACTGTACATTATTAGCAGGGGAGTCTAGTGGTAACTTGAAGAGAAGTTAGAAGTCAAAAGATCTGGTTTGTATTCTTACCACTAGCCACTGTTTTATTTGTGACCCTGGATAAGCTGCAAAGGCCCAATTTTTCTCAGGAGCTGAGTTATAAAATGTGGATTAGAGCACTCCTCCACTTTTGAGAAATGCTGTGAGGTCACGTGAATCAAAAGCACAGAATATTTTTTATTTTGGAAGGTGACACCTCAGGTCAGGGTTGTGCATCATGCATTCTTAGATGCTCAGAAGACAGCCTGATTTTAACTACTTGAAATATTCATTGTCAGGCCTCAGGATGAAGTTTTCAGCAGATAATTATGGTAGAAATTGCCCGGCTATTTCTCGTTCTAAGACTGAGAATTAGAATCATGTGGAGACCAGAAATTACCTTCAGGAAAGGATTTTGAGGCATTAAAGTGTGCATCACTGGGAATCAGGATCATCCCACAGAAATGCTGGTACTGGAATAATAAGAAGGGATTATTGTCCTTGTGTTTTCTGGTTGAGAAGTTTCTGTTACCAGATTTCATCAGGAAAGAATGTTTAATCACTGATCATGTCACTTCTTAACCTTCAATTTTGGAAACTACATTATTTGTCTGATTTCCCCTCTCCCCCCCCCCTCCCCCCGAGATGTTCTCCAGTCCTTTAATAATTTTCCTGGACTTCTCCAAACCTTTTTATAATTTTTCATCATCTTTCTTTGAACACATAATTAGATACAATAATCTAGCACTGATGGCTTCAGTGCCAGTATAGATGTAACATAACCTCTTCACTTATACTTAGTATTTTCTTAGTAAAACTTTCAAGGACTTTTGTATTCCACAATGAAAACTCATGTTCAAGCAATTATCCATGCTGACCTCTAAGTCACTCAATATTTCTCTCATTCCTTAGAATTCCCAATCCTGAAGAATGACTTACATTCCTTGTTCATAATTATGTTCTTTCCACTTGGCAATGTTGAAACACACATCATTTTCCCACAGTATGTTTACCAAGAAACTGAGTTCATTCTCCATACGTGACAATCTTTTTGCTGCTATTGAGTCTCTTGATCTTTATGTCATCAGTGAATTTTATAATAATGTATTTACATTACCTTTCCTCAAGTGATTGATTAAAAAAAATAAACAGCATGTATTCGAGAACCGAAATCTACAGGCCAACATTAGAAAAGTTACCTTATGACAATAATTTTTGAATTCTTTTAAAAAATATTTAGCTTGGTTTAACTTTATAAATGTATAATACTGCCTACCTATTATCAAGATGTAGAAGTCTAAGTGTACCTACACTGAAAATATGAAGCTTATCATCCAACCACCAGATGTACTCCAAAAACATATAATAGTTTGAAAAACATATTTTTAAAACTGTCAGTCACATAGATATATAAACTGTAGATTTCTCTTTGCTTCCCTTATAACTTTTAAAAGATTGCTTACCTTTTGCTATATTTATGACTATCCGCTCCTCCTCTTTTCTGTCATAATTATTAGTTAATTAATTGATGTTTTCAGTTTCCTTCTATGTCTGTTTTAGCTAGCATAGACTTCTTCCTCAGCAGAAATTTTGACATTTTGGGCACTTAAGGAATTCCCAATTATCAGTCACATTTAATTACTTTCTCCCAATAGACTTTGCTCATAATTGTTATCAACTTTATGAAGCTAGCTTATAAAAATTAAATGATCTGTAAATATGGTGGAGGTTGGGACTTTGCACTCTCAGACATAATTGACTCATTATTTTTTGTACCCGTTGTTAATTTTTGCTCTGAGATAAATGCTTCTTTACATGTGGAGATAAAAAGCCTGCAGTTCCTCTATATTAGGTGTCTCATTTTCATTTCAGGATATGTTTTATAATTTTATAAATCGTGACAGTACTGAAGGGCTCCCTGCATGTGACCTCCAACATGTGACAGTAAGAACTGAAATCCCTGACAATAGTGCATCTTTTCCACCTGCGTGTGATATATTGGTCTTTAAAAGGTTGATCATCCTTGTTGTCTAGTGTGATGTGGTAATCTGCAACTCCACATATAATGCCTTATTTATTACCACAGTAACTCCTAATTACTAAAGTTTCACAATGTTAGTAACTTAGAAACAGTTAAAGTTATTTTTAACATACGGTACCATCCCCCTCCTTTTTTCCCCACTGACTTCTTCCTAAATAGGTTATAATCATCAATGGAAAGACTTCAGTAATGTGAATCTTACAGTGCAATTTCATTTAGGAATTACTGAAATATTACAACCCAAATTCAATAATTCCAAAGTAGGTCAAACTCATCTCAGACATTTTCATTTGTTTACCACCTAGACTTCTCACACTAACATGTAGGAAATTAAATAGTTTCTCCTTTGTGTCCATCTGTGACTTGGTTATACAGAATCTTGGCTTCATGGTTTAGTGTTAAGCGTGTATGTATATTTTTTCAACTTTTCACTTGCCTCTTATGTTTATTCCTCCTGGCTGCTTTAGCCATATTATTCATGGAAGATTGATTCCAGGAAGCTCTAGCAAGGGCACATCCTTCTTTTGTTGTACAAGAAGGTTATAACTTCTTCTGACCCCTGACTGCTTTTGCTCATGACACGGGATGAATCTCTGGGAAATGCTTTAATGTTCTCCTTCAACACCCCTTAGAGATCTCCAGAGTCTTTTACAATCGGTCATATACGGTGCTATCAGTTACAGCCATGATCGTACTCTTAGGACCACTTTGAACTACAAGACCTTTTCCTGACTACCTACGAAGCAAACTGGAGTAAGTCCAGTCTTGTAATTGCATCTTCTGTCTTGGGTCCAAGGGGAACAACATCCTTTTGTTGACTTGCTCATCACAATATGCTTACTATGTTCTTTGTAGGACAAAATACCAATGCGGGTGTTTTCTTTCCTTGGATCATTGAAGACCTTCCTGTGTCCTTTCAAAACATCTTCAGTCCTGTCTGTAAACCCCACATTCCAACAGTGGTGAAGGTCTGTAAAGATCTAACTTCAAGGTAAAATGTAGTGCATTGTTTAAATCATATGTTTTAATGAGGCCCAGAGATACACATCTAACAATGAAAAAGTAACAATTAGTTCATCAATGCCTATTCTAAGCAATAAATTAGATGTATTCTGTGGTAAAAATAAAGAGTGACAGGAAATCCCCATACAAGTATATATGAGTACAATTCACATAAATATGGGTTATACCAAAGACTGACATATATATAAAAGAATAAGCAGTAAAATGAAGGATTGAGTTAAGATAAACTTATTTCTGCAATTTTAAATTTTGTATTTCCCAGTTTAACAATACTAGTGGTACTAAGCTGTAGATTTTACATAAAATTACAGAATGGTTTAGGTTGGAAGGAATGTTAAAGATCACCTAGTTCCAACCACCCTGCCAAGGGCAAAGACACCTCCCACTAGATGTTTTTATTAAATATTACATGTAGCTATTAAAAATAAGTTGTTGTCATTGTTAGTATAGTTTTAATCATGATCACACTTAGTCATTTTCTTCTAGAATCATTCTTCATTTCTGGGGAGTGAGTCAAACTATGAAAAGTGAAAACTACCTTGAGATCATAAAAAAAAAAAAAAAAGGAGAAAGAAATTAAACATTTTCACACATGAACAATTCTCTGTAGACTTCCAAACTCCTTTTCACCATCTAGATCCTCTAAGGTCTGGCATTTCATATCCTTTTCCTTCGTTTTATATGGCTAAAACAGTGCATTGCACTAGAGAATACTGTGTGATTTATCATTGCTGGTTTAATCAGGGAACTACTCTTTCAGATAAGTTGTTTGCCTGAAATGCTGTCCCTGCTGGACTATTTAGTTGGATTGGAAAAACAGTGGCAGATTCTGTGGCCCTTTTCAGGTTAAAAACCTGATAATTTACTCTTTCTTTTTCCTTCTAGGTCCTTTATTAATAAATTTCTGTGTCTGCTTCTCAGATTACTATCCTGCTTAGCATCTTGTCTTAGTAGAAGGCTTAATTAGCTGCTGAGCTAGAGCTGAATAGACACCTAAATACTCCAGTATTAAATGTCATTCTAACCGTATCAAATTTTACAGTCAGTTCCAGAATGCTCTCTAAAAGTAGGTTTGCCATGTCCAGTCTTGCCTGAAATAACATGCAGGTATTGAGACTTAAGGGTGCAGGTTTTGAAACTTAAATTTTGTTCTGTAGATGTCAAAGCATTTTGCATTTTTGACTCCCCTAATCTTGGCTAGAGAATGGAACTGGGAGCGTGGCTACATACTCAAGGCATTTTTATAAATGTCACTTTTCTTCGTGTGACAACTGCACCATGTGCCCTGTGGTGATGGTACCAGAGGAAGATCAGTAGAAGGACATTTGTGAGTAAGATACCTTCATCAATCATGGACAACTAAAGGCATGTGTATCTTTGTGGACGGTCACGATCCCTTTATGCGTGCTACTGCTGACTGCTTTGAAAATCTGAAGCCTCCTAAATATTGATGGGTCCATAATCTTTTTCCATACTGGTGTATGCTCTGTCCTTCTTAGCCAACATCAGACTACGTAAAGACAACAGAATATACACTTTGTTGTTTTACATTGCTTTTCCTTATGTCCAAATTTGATTGGCTGATATATACTCACTACAGTCTTATATTGAACTGATTTTGGTTTTCCTCAAATCAATACAAAGTGGGTTAAACTGTCCATACAGACTCCTTTCTTTTGAATTCAAAAATCCATGACAGACACAATTTTCTACATCTACTCCTGTTAGTGCTTACAAAATTTCAGTTAAATTGCTAAGTAAGCTCTGGCCCTAAAATGCGTCTTTAAGGGGACAAGATTAATGATCGGTGAGTTAAATGCTGTAAAGGAGAGCTTTGAAAATTTCCCTTACCCCTTGTGAGCTTCATCTTGGTTCTGAAGACTGGCTCAGTAACAAGAAGGTTTACGTGGTCTTCCAGGTAATGAAACTTTTAAGCCAAATTGTTAACTACTGAAGTCTGGGAAACAACTTGCAAAGCCAGATAAACCCAGCTGACTTCCAAACGCAAACTCATATCCTCACTTTCAATGGGATTAACTTTGGTGTTAGAATTTCAATTAGTCCTGCTTTTCTAGCTCAGGTTCTGAAAGAGTCCCTTCAAATTGGTACAAGTCCCCTATGTAGATCCTTTTCATAAGGTTTAATTCTTAATTAAATTGGTTTAGTTTGAAGCAGTAAATTGGGAAATTGAATCGCTTAAAGGAATGACAAACTCTGTTAAATATATTTGCATATGGAATTTCACTATGAAGTTTTGAAATCTAGTTTAAAATATTTCAGCTCTTCCTGAATGAAGAACAGCTAAATGAGGTGTAACTTTGGAGCACCTAGACCTAGTCACACACCTAGTGACTGATTTATGATCATGGTGAAAAACACTTGAATTTACTGTTATTTTTGGTTTAGACATTCGAAAAAATACAGAAAATATGTATCAAGTCAGAAACACAAAGCATGAGCCAGATCTTTCATGTTGTGTTGCACAAAAAGCAAGCACTAATATCAGGCAGTGTGGCTTTTCCCAAACCTCCAGTAGCACATCTGTCACACAAATTGAAAAAGTGTGTGTTGTGATATCATTTTGGACAGCAATGTTTTTGTCTGTAGAGCATTACTGTCTGGGAATTAGTTTCAATGATGCAAATAGAAGGAATTTTAATAATAATAAATGTAAGGGTTGGTTGTTTTTATTTTAAGAAACTGTATCTCTGAGATATACTTATGTGTCTCCTGTGTCATCTCCTGCATTAATGTTGAGTGAAATAGTTCATCTGAGATGGTCTTGAATATAAATTATTCTCGTCAGCAAATGAAGCTGGTATTTAGGAATGGCAAAAAGTACACAGAGGGATGTAAAATGGAGCAAATAAGGATTTGGCTTTTTTTGTCCTGTTAGAATCATAGAATCATAGAATAGCTTCAGTTGGAAGGGACCTTTAAAGGTTATCTAGTCCAACCCCTCTGCAGTGAGCAGGGGGGGAGTTGGTTGAAATTGGTCAAAAGTAAAATAAGTTTGGTGGAGTCAAAACTTTATAAATGGGTCAAAAATCATGTTTTGAATTATGTGGGAGGATGCTAAACTGAAATTCTGCATGGAAATTGAAGTTGGAAGATAGTTTGTAGGACTAAGTTCAGGTAGAGATCGCTCTAGTATACAAAAAAAAAAAAATTGTAATATCCTTACAAGCATATTCTTTGCATTAACCTCCATAATGACCCCTGGACAGGTTTTTTTCCGAACTGTGCCTCCTACACATTCCCTATCTGTTCCAACAGCACTAGAAATACAACACTTGTCAAACTGATCTGTGAACATAGTGGTAATGTAATCAGGGACTAATAATTTTGGACTGCTACAAGTAACACTGTTTATTAAAACAGAAATCTTCACTTTTTTAAAAAAAGAAACAACAACAAAAAAAGGTTATTTAGTTTATATGATACAAGTGGGTGATAAGTTCCCTCCTATGCTACATACAGTTGTGCTCCTTGTCAGAAAAAGTACTTTTCACAAGCCCCCTCACCTGGCTTTGTTAGCATCTCACTCACTTTCCTGGAGGCTGTGTGGGAGCTGCTGACCTGTTCTCTGCAGAAAAGCTCAATACCACTGTTGAATTTGGTCTCTGTGGCCAATACTGCTGTTTCCTGTGCCTTAGAGTTGTACTTGAACAAGAAAAAGGAATTCAGAAATCTACTAAGTAGAATGTTCTAATATAGTCATAATATTCTCCTCACTTGTACCGTTAGTTCAAATGCTAAGGGGTATTGGATGACTCAGACTCCAGGGAAGTATGCATGAGTTTCACGCCTCCTCTTTAAAGCATCAAAGTAAAAAGTGTTTTTGTTACATTGTGCTCAATCTCTCACACTTTCTATTTCTCTTTCTCTTTCATTTTCTTCCCCCACCCCCTCCACCCCTCTTTCCACTTGGTATAGAATGACTGACTGGGAAGTATACATGAACATTGGACATTAGGAGCCTGAATGTTCAGTGCATAGATCGCTGCTTATGAGGAAGCATAATTCACATCTGGATGTGAACAAAATCTTTGCACAACAACTATACTACAATAGACATATTTTTAAATAGATTTGTCATGTTGATAAAAGCATTAAAAAATACCCGAACCATATTTCAACAAGAAATACATATGGTTTTATAGACTTAAAGTAATACTGCAATGTCAGCTTCTGGCTCTTAATGTGACTCAGTTCAGTTTCGCTATTCCTGCTAATGTTATGTAGTTATGTGTTGTTAATTTTTAGTGTGCTTCCAGCTGTAATCACTCTCACATAAAAAGTCAACTGCTACAAAGCTGGCATGCTTCTGCTGTTAATATTTTGAAGCCTAACACACTCCACATGGGCTACTCCCATGCTATTGTCAAATATTTGTTCACAACAAAGCTGTGTGATTAATAATTTTTCCAGGACATCCATAAAACTTGAAAAAGGAATCTTTCTTGAATGAAGTAGTGTGAGTTTTTCATTACTATTACCAAAACAAACAACCCCTGCCCCAGATTCCACACTTGGCCAAAAAAATCTATTCTTTTTTTCCTAATTTGAGACAAAAAAGAGAAAATATTTAAATA
The DNA here is from genome assembly GCA_013398815.1 of Ibidorhyncha struthersii. NCBI lineage: Eukaryota > Metazoa > Chordata > Aves > Charadriiformes > Charadriidae > Ibidorhyncha > Ibidorhyncha struthersii. Next base: position 301,991 of record VZSZ01004917.1, read on the forward strand.
TATTTCACAAAAGAAAATTAGTTGGTGGACTTACACAACACTCACAAAATAACAATGGCCTCCATGTTACAAAATAACATATATTCATAGCATTTGCTTATGATTATGGAGGAACACAGCTTCATGATCCTGCTGTGCTTCAAGAATTTCAAATCTAAGTATGAAGATGTTCTCAATCACCATGTTTTATATCCAAGATAGAGCTAGTTTAGGTCTTTTCTGTTAAAATAATTTCATTTTTTTGTAAACTACCTGGATATTCTCTAGATTAGAGACTGTATATCACACCTCTAGGATAAGTATCCTAAATATTGTGAAGCAGATGAATTATCTCACAGTCCTGTTTTATGCTTCAGTAAATTTCTGAATGTTCTGTATGGAGCTGAAAACCTCTTAAATGGACAAACTGAAAAAACAGCTTACAAATGTTGCCCAAGGCAGAGTCTTGAGAGTTAGGAGTTCAAATGACTGCTCTTACACAGATATTAGATTTGTATTTAGTAGTTCTGCAACCTATTTTAACACTTTATCATCAATTTCTCTTCTTGGGAAGGTATTCAGATTGTGCATGTAAGTCTGCTGATTATGGAGTGCATCTGAAATATAGGAGACAGGGCTTCCTCTCTGTGTTCCCAGTCAGCAGAACAAGATGAATCTGAGTTTTTGAGTCCGGTATAGACCCCATAATTCAGCTACACATGCATTCTCTTTCTTTTTCCTCATATGGTTACAAAGTTGTACAGCCGTGTCATGGAGAACAGCCAGCACACAGACTCCATCCTTGCTCATGAATCCTACAAAACCCTTGAAACCAATATAGAATGGAGTTTTCTTACAAGATTAGAGATACAACCATGAAAGATTATACCCTGTTCCTCCACATTCTCACTGCAGAAATCCATGTGAACTTAATCTTATCTGTCCATGGAGATAAAGGGGAAGATACGGTTTACTTTATTTCTTTTTTTATACGTCCTCATAAAAGTACTGTGTCAAATGTTTAAAAAACTTGGGATCCGATACTGCTGTAACCTATATTGGTGCAGATTTGGAACCACTTTGCTGGAGTTTCAATGACAGAACTATGCCTATAAATTTCAGTAAGTGCCTGGAAATCTTGTTGCTTAAGAAAGAGAAGTATAGTCTAGTCAACTAATCCTCCACTGATGTCTCTTCTAAAAGAATTTCTGTTTGGCTATGTTATACTAATAATTTAAGTAATATGCAGGAACATTCTTAGGCAGTTGAACGTAACTGTCTCTATTATTAAGCAGTCAGACTGTTTCCTGAGATTATTTTGGAAGGTGTCAATTGTCCACTTGGAGAATTTCCAGGCATATTCAGGAGCTTGAACTTCTTGTGGACTAGTCTCAATAGTTTGTATAGAACCAGCCTGTTTCAATATATTCATCGATGATCTGGACGAAGGGATAGAGTGTACCATCAGCAAGTTTGCTGATGACACTAAACTGGGAGCAGTGGCTGATATGCCAGAAGGCTGTGCTGCCTTACAGCGTGACCTGGACAGGCTGGAGAGTTGGGCAGAGAGGAACCTAATGAAATTCAACAAGGGTAAATGTAGGGTACTGCATCTGGGGAGGAATAACCCCATGCATCAGTACAGGTTGGGGGCCGACCTCCTGGAGAGCAGCTCTGTGGAAAGGGACCTGGGAGTCCTGGTGGACAACAGGATGACCATGAGCCAGCAATGTGCCCTGGCGGCCAAGAGGGCCAATGGCATCCTGGGGTGCATCAAAAGGAGTGTGGCCAGCAGGTCGAGGGAGGTCATCCTCCCCCTCTACTCTGCCCTGGTGAGGCCGCATCTGGAATACTGCGTCCAGTTCTGGGCTCCCCAGTTCAAGAAGGACAGGGATCTGCTGGAGAGGGTCCAGCAAAGGGCTACAAAGATGATTAGGGGATTGGAACATCTTTCATATGAGGAGAGGCTGAGGGATTTGGGTCTCTTTAGTCTGGAGAAAAGAAGATTGAGGGGGGATCTTGTTAATGCTTTCAAATACTTGAAGGGAGGATGCCAGGGGGATGGGAGCAGTCTTTTTTCAGTGGTGCCCATTGATAGGACGAGGGGTAATGGGCACAAGCTTGAACATAGGAAGTTCCATCTTAACATGAGGAGGAACTTCTTTACTTTGAGGGTGGTGGAGCACTGGAACAGGCTGCCCAGAGAGGTTGTGGAGTCTCCCACTCTGGAGACATTCAAAACCCGCCTGGACGCTGTCCTGTGCAACCTGTTGTAGGTGACCCTGCTCTGGCGGGGGGGTTGGACTAGATGATCTCCAGAGGTCCCTTCCAACCCTGACTATTCTGTGATTCTGTGATTCTGTGATTCTGTTTAGAGGTGAAGATGTGGATGAACACAAATGCAGGCCGTTCTGTGTCACCTGTGCCGAAAAAGGATTCCAGAATGTGTTTAATGTTCCAAGGTCATAATCTACATTTAGATGTCAGTTTAAAATTTCCATTTCTTTATTGTCAAAAAATTTAAAAAAACCTAGAATTTGGTGTATTTCATGTATTATCTAAAGAAAAATGATTGGAGGATATGTAAATATGTTGCATGCAAGGCGTTTCTGTGGCTAAAAAAAAAGAACAGAGAATCACAGAATCACAGAATCACAGAATCACAGAAACACAGAATAGTCAGGGTTGGAAGGAACCTCTGGAGATCATCTAGTCCAACCCCCCCGCCAGAGCAGGGTCACCTACAACAGGATGAACA
>VZSZ01004917.1:304951-340583 GCA_013398815.1 Ibidorhyncha struthersii
AGAGGGGGAGGATGACCTCCCTTGACCTGCTGGCCACACTCTTTTTGATGCACCCCAGGATGCCATTGGCCCTCTTGGCCGCCAGGGCACATTGCTGGCTCATGGTCATCCTGTTGTCCACCAGGACTCCCAGGTCCCTTTCCACAGAGCTGCTCTCCAGGAGGTCGGCCCCCAACCTGTACTGATGCATGGGGTTATTCCTCCCCAGATGCAGTACCCTACATTTACCCTTGTTGAATTTCATTAGGTTCCTCTCTGCCCACCTCTCCAGCCTGTCCAGGTCACGCTGTAAAGCAGCACAGCCTTCTGGCATATCAGCCACTGCTCCCAGTTTAGTGTCATCAGCAAACTTGCTGATGGTACACTCTATCCCTTCGTCCAGATCATCGATGAATATATTGAACAGGACTGGACCCAGTACTGACCCCTGAGGAACACCACTTGTTACTGACCTCCAGCTAGACTCTTCAATACACCCTTCTGTAATACAATCAGCACTGCTGCACATCTTACGATCAATTGATGCTCTTGAATACACAGGTGGGAGAATCTAATGTCTTCAGGAGGTGTTTGAAGGACAGAAAGAATCCTCCCACAGTGATCTTATGGATGGATCTCAGTAAATGTGTGTTATAATATTTGAAGTATAATAATTCCTTCTCTTATATCTTTAAATGAGATAAATTTAAGAGAAATATGTATGAATGTGTTTAATTTAGTCTAATTTACCTCCCTCTCTTGGGTATTCCTTCCAGCCTTCCATGGATAAGGCAATAAGAGGAAATGAAGGGAAGGTCATTGATGAAGCTGTTATAAGAAACACTTTTGTAATACTTACAGTCCTACAAAGACACATGAACTGCACATCATTCTATTATCTTATTATTCTATATCTAGTATCTATTATTAGCCGAGAAAAAGCCTTAATTTGATGTTAATAGAACTGCTTTTTTTATGTCAGCCAGAAGAGGAAGTTGATGCATTTGTTAGTATAATATTGTTTATTAATTCTTACAAGATTAATATAAAATATCTGTATGGACATTAAATGTCTGATTTACAGGGATACAAAGGAAAGAGAACTCATGAACCATTATAGAAGTCAGTCTTTTCCCGTTGAGGTAAGGGATGCCCATGGACTTCCAGGACATCAGCAAGCTTCAACATCTCTCTGGTTATTCCGTCTGTTCTCACACGTGTTCTGTAGCTATGTGGAAATGTCACTTTGGGCATTCAAGGCTCTGCTATCTTGGCCTTGAGAAAGCAACCTTGTTTATGGTGATATATCCCTCTTTCTTATAAAAAGATTCTTACTGGATTAGGTTTCAACAGAGGCAGCTGAGCCATGTTTTCTGTGCACCAGCCTCTTGCATGGCCATCACAGTATGGGAAAAAGTTGACATATTTTCTTGGGACGCTCCTAAGTTTATCTGTGATCATGTTGGTGCCTATACCGTCCGTATGCTTTAGTTCTTCTGAATATCTGTGTCCACTCATGATTGTTCATGTTGAACCATTTGAAGGGACAGTAGAAAAGGAAAGGTTAGCCAATCTGTTCCCATCAAAAAATGTAGCAGAGGTGTGCCTAAAATGCTTTGAAAATTTAACCTATGATGTTGAAACAGACTACTGTAAGTAAACCTGGGTTTAGGAATCCCCATGGCATCTCTAAAAAAAAGCCAAAAAATTGATGAAATGGTTCCTTCAGAAGCTGGAGAAAGACATGTGAAAAAATAACTGAAATAAAGTCAAGTCAATGACCTTTTGCTCTGTTATTGCTATGATCATAGTTTTGTAAACTCTTTGGTAATTTACACTGTAGTCCAAGGCAGTTGCCCACTGCCGGTGTGTGAGGAGGAGGAGGAGGAAAAAAAGTCAGTAAGGGGTTAAATTGTTTTGTCTAACGAGAAAGAAAACTTCATCCTAAACATTATATGCACACTTTTTGAATTGCTTTATGAGTCTTTATGACTGCATGATACAGTAGCTGCTGGCTTGCTTGTACTCTGAGTGATTGAAGTTACGCATGCTATTTAAAGAGAAGGTAAGGCTTTTCTATATGATCCTTTTTAATTTTGGTCTTACTACAGAGAATTTTTAAAATTGGTGCAGTGGTAAGATGATAGTGTCTTTTTGATACACAATACCAATGTGTTTAAAATATGTTTTTAGTCCTTCTCATAGTATCAAAGTCTAGCACAGCAAAAGATTCAAACAAACAACAAATATTTGAAAAATCAGTATTCAGGATTCATTAACGTGATCGAAAGTTCTGGGTATGCAATGCCAGTTGACTTAGTTGGGAACTTAACCCTAACCTTAAAGTCATTCATATTTCATTCCTGTTGTTTTTACTTTTAAATGGGACTCCCCCCCAAAAAAAATACCCAAACCACAATCCCTATATACAGTAATGGTATAAAATATTAGAATGATGAAATCTTTCCCTGTTGCAGTCTTGCCTTTGTTTTTATGTTAGACTTTTAACAAGGCATAAAATGCTTTTAAGCACTTACTAAAATCAGTAAAACTGTAAGACTGCAAAGGAACATGAAACAATGATGCAGGTTTTCCATTTTGGGGTTAGGGTTTTTTTTTTCAGTTTTTCTTTTTAAGTCCTTTATCACCCTCCAATTTTTTTACTGGAATGCCAAACACGAACTGAACAGTTTCCTTCATAGACTGCTTTATTTCCACTTGTCTTTTCATATAGTACCTAATTTTTCCCAGAAAAACAAAAAATTCCAGATGACAGACAGAAGACATGGACATTAATATAGATCATTCCTAAGACAACTGATCGGAGTATTTTTTTAGCCAGTCTTAATGAAAGCCACAGCAGTTACAAATAGAGATCTATGTTTATATGATAATTTATGTTTCTAATAATGCCACTTATATGAGTAACACGTTTCTTATAAACTGGATAATAAACTATATGTTAAGGCCATAGCAAGGCAATGGCACGTTAGTTCCTGCAGTTTTAATCAAATGTGGCTCTAGGGCAAGGCACTACAATCCTGATTTTACATCCTTTCACTGGGCAGGGGGTGGGGGAGGAAAGTCACCTGAAATCATAAAGGGAAAGTGTAAAGCAATATAGCTTAGCCTGAAAGCTCACTGAATCCTTCATTTCTATGTCTTTGCATCACAGGAAGGAGAATATAAAGAAACTGTCATTTGGAAATGAAAGACCTTTGCATTGAAGTAATAAAAGCAAAGCCCTTCGGAAACCTTCCAGATGAAAGATGTTATATAAAGGTATGATTGTTAGTAGTGGTTTTCAGTCGCAGTGACACTGCTTAGTTATGAGTTACAGAAAAACAGAGGAGAGAATTAGAATATTTGTGAACAAATTTTCCAAATACATTTTAGGACTATTATTGTTTTGCATATCCAAACATGTTTATACCATGGATATATTCTTTAAAAAATCACTATAGAAAATAATGAGTTTGGAATTTATTACTCTATAGGTCTGTGTATATCTAGAAAGGAGAAAAGATGAATCATTTGGACATGGAATACATGTTTTGTTGAAGTTTTCATGTGGAAAAAAAAAAAAAAGAAATGCTTCTAATTTTACTCCTGAACTGAATTTTTACAAAGTTACAGTGACATAAATCATTCACCTATAAAGTTTAATCTCTTTATTTTCACAGATTTTCTACTAAAAGCACATTATTATCAATTAATTTGCTTATTATTGTTTGACAGCCATAGTTGAAAATAATCCTATTGAGCAGAATAAAACATTCTTCAGAAAGGAGTCAATGCTAATGAAATTTTGTTTAAAAAAGGAAGAAGAAAAAGAACACCGATTTTTAAATATTGCATTAGGTATTTCTGTATTAAGACTTTCAGTTTTTAATTTCACAACTAATGAGGCAAGTCAGGTCTTCAAAATAGTTCAGTTCATATAACTGAACAGAAGGCAAGAGCTAAGCTTGTTGCAAGTGTATAATCTGCATTGATATGTCTTATTAGGGCAAAGGGTAATACGGATATATGTAAATAAGCCTGTTTTAAAAATAAAGTTAAAACCCAATTTTGTTGCAATGTCTGAGGCTAATATTTGTGTAGCTGAAGAACTAGACTAAGGCTAGAAATGTGACTTTAGTGCATATTGCTTCTAAAAATTTCTTTCCTAACCTCCTAATGTCACTTCATTGTAGTTCATAGGCGCTCACAATCTATGCAGTGGAGATGACACCCCTGGAGTAGTCAAAAATTACTGTTGTTTTTCTTTCAAAAATGTGAAATATTATGTTTTACTTTTTTCTTCCAGTTTCTTGCTGAAAAACAAGTTATTAGTTGGGGTTTTTTTTGTTTAATCAGTTGCTGATATGTAAGAATTCTTCAGAATTTCCAGACCACTGTAGGCAGTCTTTCATCCTCTATCTAAATAGCTTTCTTAGCATATGAGTTCTTTAAAACCAGGATTGTCTCTTGGGACCTCAAGATTTTACATCAGATCAAACAATGCAATAATAAATTCATTTGTTACCCAGTTAAATTATTCACTCCTTCCTGGCAAGTAATCATTTGTACAGTTCTGTAAGTTGGTATCTACTGAGCTGCCATGCCCCACGGAGACATAATTCAGTTCACTTTTATTTCTTTCCACCTAGATTCCTGCTGGTCTTTCCCAGCAGCTCTTTTCTGCTTCGTTAGCCAAGCAATACTATGAAATCTGTATAGAGACAGTAAAGTCAATTGGTCTGAAAATTATTCTTGGTTTGCTTAATGCTGCAGGTAAGACCAGGGTGTTTTATTACAGGATTGTCAAACTGCCATATCAGAAGGTTAGGAGAGCACACAAAGGCAAAATATGTTATAAAAATCTAAATTCAAATATTACCTGTTTTACTTCCATTAGCTCGTCATTATTCTTCATCCAAAATATTGCAAACTGGTTCATTCATGACTTTTTCAGAAATTTTAGCAAGTGTAAATATCATCTTTGTAACTGGGCCAATCATGTGAGCAAGTGAAATGTATTATTACGTCAATTAGAAAAGATGATTTATGGGAAATGGAAATTCAGAAAAGAAGTGACTTTTTCTGTTTCAGCAGGATACCTTCCACCATCAAACAGGTTACAATTTGCAGGGATGAAGCAAGACCAAACACGTGGGTTTGGATTGAATTCATGCACCAGTAATCATCATCCTATGTTACTGAAAACTCCTTGACTGGAGATAACTACAGCTTTTCCTTCTCTTTTGTGGGTGACACATCATTACTGGAAGCCTGTTCCCTTTTTTCCCTTTGCCTCATAATTCAGATTCTTGGCACACCATGTTGAATTTTATGGTTAAGGGTAGAGCAAATCATTCACAGCTGTCTGTTGGTTAGGTGTGCTCTCTGCTTAAAAAATATTCATCTTGGTGTTGCTTCAACCCAAAATCAAGTGTTCCCAAGGCTCTGGCTTAAACATGCCAATTTTCATACCCAATTTTCTTCTTCCCTTACTACTTTGAATGTGTGGCTGACACTTTACAGACAGTGTTGTCCAAACACTGATGCCTGGACCCAAAATGGTTCTGAATTATTAGTCAACAGATATTGCCCAATGGGAACATTAGTTTAATTTTCCATTATTATACTCTTTCTTCAGCAATATAGACTTTGATTTTCAGTAAAGGTAATATCCATAGCAAAGGATTTGAATTAATCATATTTAACATTTGGACCCGTGGAGTTGCAATGGTTAGTTGTAAACACCTGGAGCTTACATTTTGAAACTTATCTGAGCTCCACTGGCAGCACATATTCATATAGATGATTTTTGTTTTCTTGTGTTGGCAAATTGGAAGCTCGGTCTCTGAGCAGAGGTATAATAGTACAACATCCACCCACCATCTGTAAATCAACATTTAAGCACCTGTCTGGGTGCTGAAAAGTCCATTTGGACTTACATATCCAGGATTTATCTATTCTATTGTTAGGCCTTATTAGAGATTTTCCAGCTTGTCTTTTCTCCTGTGTTCAGTGGAGCTGTCAGTTCGCCATTCCTCTGTCCTAGAACCAACACCAGGAAGCAGTAAAGCTTTGTATTCTTTGGCAGGAAACCCTATCAAGAAGGATGCCAGCTGAGCATAGCCAGCCTATACTGCGGCTAGAGACATTAAAAAATAAAGCCTGGTTAGAGGCTGGCTATGCCTACTGGAGAATCTGAATGGGTAGCAATCTAAATGGAGATTTATAGCTAATATCTGCTGCCTTGACACAGTTCAGGAAGTGCAGAGGGAATACACAAGGCAGGAAAAAGGCCTTCTCAGTCAATGAAATGAGGTTCCATGTTCACTACTTCTTGATGGCTCCTGGTCAAGCTTGCTCAGATTACAAGTTAAAGGATAGGGTGAGTAGTTTTGTGGGTTTCTACTTTAAACTGTCAGATCTACCAGCATGATCTGGGATGTAAAAGTCAACTTGCGGTCTCTCTCATTCTCACATCATCCGGAGTTACGAAGATTTTTGGGCTGAAATTTGGCTGCTTGAGGTACGTGTGCCAGAAGACAAATCTGGTTTGTGCACTCCTTTTAGGGTATCTCTGAAAAGTTTAAATTCTGGGGGGCTTCTAAACAATTGAGAATAGTGAAAAATCTTCTCTTTTGAACACTCTGACTCTCAGTTAACCTAAATTAATGGGTTACCTTATAGGCATCTTACAAGGATCTAAAAGAGTGCAGTACACTTTGTCTGAAGAATGGATTCTCAAGTAATTTGGTCTGTAAAGTAACTCACACAGAAACTTGGTGAATTATGGTAAATGTGTTTTTAAGCTCTTCTACTTATAAAAAACATTCTTGCTAGAGCAAATATTTATTGACAGCATGAATTTTTGTGTACAACATATAAGAAACACAGACTTCAATACCAGAGGAAAACAGTGCCTTTCTGCATGAAGTGAGATGAAAGATGTATGGAACTATAGGATCATGCCTATTAATTTTCTCAAGGGTACCATTTATCATGACTTTTCAGTACTTGCATTTGAAGAAAATAAATCACTTGAAAAAATTTGTAAAATGGGACAGTTATTGTACTCTTCCCTCTATGTGTGTCTAGTTTGCATTAATGACTCATGCTTCAGTGGGATTCCTAGACATTGAACTCTTCTGTTGTTAGGTGCCATGATTTAGAAAGCCATCTTTTTATTTAGCAAAGCATATTTCAAATACACTATGGTCTTCAAGATCATTATTGAAGATGCTGACATTCTGCTTTTCTTCCTCAGAAGATTGCTGACCTCTTAATGCCTGACAAGCTCTTTTGCTTTCACAGATATGGGCATCTTGCTTTAGACCATAAAGTGCAGAATGTTCTAAACATATGGACATAGCAGTACAATAGTCTATTGAAATTCAAAATTATTTTAAATTCCTTGAGATTAGTTTTATTCATGTGCATTGGAAAATATTTCCCATTTTCATCTGAATTTCTGTTTATTCACATCACAGCAAAAAGAAACAGAACCTGCCATTATTCTAGATAATGTATAGATAATTTAACTTTCTTATAGCAATTTATGAAAGAGAAAGAAATAATAAATTTGTAGAAAAATTAACAGTCAGTATTGAAGAAAACAGGTTAGAAAAAAAGAACATGTACTGAAACCTAATTTTAAGGCAAAACATTCATAGAAATTTTTTTGGCTTGATAATAGCTTTAAGGATTTAGGGAGCAGTGGTTAATAAAAATATATATATTCCCAAGTTATTGCAGACAATCCATTTAAGTTGTATGAAAAAGGTCACTGTATCTCTCATTAAAAAAATGTTTATAAGAAATAGAATAGAGGTTATGATGCATACATGGCAAATGTGACCCTGATGTCAGTTCAGAGTGGAGATTCAGTCTCAACACAACATATCTCTGCTTAGTGCTTTGACCAAAAAGGTCAAAGATATCAACTAAGTACTGTAGACTCTAGAGCTCAGGATGCTTTTCCTTATGAGTACAAGACAGAGCAATGCAGGGAAACAAACAAACATTAAAAAAAAAAAAAAAAAGGAAAAAAAAGAGATCAGTTTTGAAGCATTTTGTTTCACCCCCATGTGGATCAGGACTACTCTCAGAAAATTTTCCTTTTCAGGCTGCACTGTTACTGAAAGCAGCTGTCTGCAAAATGTAATAATAAATGGTGCTACTAGCAGTACTCCTGGCCTGGCTAAATGTGTCAGCCCAGACATTTAGTTGCAGTCTTTGGAGCTCAGATAGATCTAAAGATGTTCAAAGATATACTTAAAAGAACTCAGATTCCAAAATGTGTTATGTTATTGCAACATATTTCACATATTGACTCAAGGATAACAGCTTATTGGTAATCAGGTTAACAAAAATCTTCACTCTACATTTTCTATCTTTGTTAAACAAATTGTTGAGTCATAGAAAGAGATAAGAAGAAGGTATATCAGGGAACTTCTTTAATCATCATAGGTGAAATTAGCTCCTCAGATTAACAAGACAAGAAAAAAATTATATTCCCTCTTTCTTTATTTCTTGTTAAAATGTTGGTAGGCATGTCAGTGTTTCTGACTGCCCACAACTGAATCTGAGACTTGGTATTAAAAATCTGATGAAATTTTGGAGAGAAGTGTGAACGTTCTTTCAGAAATTAGCTGAAATTAACATGAGGGTTAATGTTTACATTACACACATAAATCCTAACAACAATTTGTATCTTTGTTTTATATTAAACAAATAATTTCTACATTTTCAGTGCAGTCACCAAGAATGAAAAGTAACATTCATTGCTGCCCTCATCAAAAATTATTTTGAGACTATTGAAAAAAGCCTGCTTCTTTAAAGAGTATGCTGGCCCAGCCCTCAGCTGATTCACAGCATTCTACAGCTGCCATAAATATGGTGGTGCAAAACATACAAAAGTTCAAAGAACAGCTGCATATTTGTGATCCGATCCAGCAATATGATAAAGGCAGTCAACAATCAAAGCAAATGAAGGAGGTTAGTGTATTGTGCAGGACTTGCTCACATTCTTGAGGCATCAGTCTCCAAATAAATGTCTGTGATAAACCTTCTGTAATAGGGAACCTCCGTAACAGTTACATCTTTGTAACAACAGAGGGAATGGCAGAACATAAAGCTAACAAATGTTCTAAGTTAAACCTTCAGGATCAATAACATCTTTAAGATGTTATCAAACAAAGCATTCAGTGTTGAAAATAACAGCCACAGCTTTACACAGATTAAAAAAAAAAAAAAAAAAAAAAAAAAAAAAAAAAAACAACAAAAAAAGCCTCAGTGTCTTTATGCAGAAATGTAGTTGCAGAGCCAAAGTTCCCATTGTTCCTTAATGTTTATATTGCACTGTAAAGAGAAGATGCTCAGTAGAAACTGAAATTAATTGCAGGTGAACTTAAAAGGAATAAAAGATATACATAGGTCCAATAATTACCCTTTTCTGCTTTGTGGTGTGAGGCAGTTTTCCAAGAGTGGAATACAGTCCTCGTACTTAGTGCTCTTAAGGGGAGAGGGAGACACTTCCATGACAAGGTTGCATGGCTCAATGGAAAGCTGAAGTGTAGGTGACATGTGCCCTCATTGTCTACCAGCTGCAAAGGTCTGATACTGTCAGAGTAGTGAAGCATTACTGCTTCAATCCTCAGAAAGAAAACCCTTCCCAGCTGTTGGGATAAGCTGATGGAATAAGATTAATTAGAAGCAGAGAACAACATCAGCTTCCTGAGGCAAAGACAGCTGAGCAGTTCTTCTCAAGAGGAGATTATTTCTGTGTCTATATGGATTAGAACTCTCTGTGGAAACACATAAAAGATTAACTTTGTATATGGTAAAGAGACAAAACTATAAACTGTGCGTGTAATCATTTGGGGTGGAATTTGGTTCTGGATTTAGACACCTAACTGTAGATGTCTAATGTTTCTCATGGATGTCTCCATATATGGCCAAGATGTCTAAACTTCCTTTGTAGTCAGTGCAGACTCGTTGGTATACTTGGAGTCTAAAGAACAATAAGGCTGTGCAAATCCAAAGTGTCTACCCTTACAGTCAAATTTTCTCCCCTATTTAGCACCCAAAATTTATCTTGTTCATTACAAAGATAGAAGTTGCTATAGCATTAGACAGTACTATTGTGTTTGGATTAAATCTACCTTGATCATTTTATTCTTTCTCTCTGTTCTTTTTTTTTCTAACAGAATGGTGATGAAAATTTAAAAAAGGAAAAGAAAAAAATAATTCTGTATGCTTTTTTGAAATTTTAGCTGTAATCAGGAAAACCATGACAATATCTGGAAAAATCCATGCAATGATTTGCTAATTTATGATTGAAACAATGAAAAAAAGCCATCTTTTCTTTATTGTCTTTAATTTCTTTCTTTCTCTTCCCTATTCCTTCCTTCTTTTCTTCTTTCTGTCCATAAGTAATTCTTTCATTTCTTCTTTTTCAAAAAAAACAAAAACATGTTTACCCAGACCTCACTTTTTAGTAATCCAGTAATCTTTTTACAAAATTCTAACATCTGAATCTGTATTGAAAAGGTCTTTATTTGATTAATACTTCAGAATATAACCATTTAAAAATAGTCCAGTTAACTAATTCACTCACTAACTGCTAAGAGATACTGATGATTTTCTTTGTCCAGAAGTTATTACATGGGAAACATGGCAAACACAGGAACTGAGAAAGAAACATGTTCTGAGAAACAGAATGGTTTAGTACTAAAATTTAAAAACTGCATAAGCTCATATCTGGTTTTCTAAGCTAGAGAGTAAGAACCTAATAAATTTTAGCAGCTAAAATTAGAAGTCATTCTGATCCTTGGGTACACCACTAGAAATAGATGTGAAAACAAAATTGTGATTTTCACCCTGACCAGGCCATTGATTCAGTCTTGACTATGCTTCATTTTCCTCATCTATGAAATGGAGATAGTGAAACCCTCTCTTCTTTCCATGGAATCTGATTTAAATTGGAATGATAAACCATTTCATGTGCTTAATATTGGTGTTTCTAAGATTAAAAAAATATTGTAACATTTTATTTTTTTCTCATGTTTCTCAATTCTAATGACGATGCCACATAAAGTAAAAATAGCTAAATGCAAAAAGTTAAATTTATTAATGTCGTTCCTCTGCCTTTTTATCTAGATGATATCACTAACTTTTGATCAGAGAGTAGGCCCTTACTCTTTCTTATTATAAAGGAATACAACTTTCTCTTGACAGAGAAGAATGAGATTCAGAAAATTGCCATCTCTCAAAAGTCTGTGTTAATTTTCTTAATTAAATTCTGTCTCACTTTAAAAGGTTGCAATGTCTCTTTATTTACAGAGCAGCTTATTCATTCAGCTCTGTTTTTTTTTTCCCCTTGAGCTTGTCAGAAGCTGTTAATGTTGATACAGTTTGACATTTTGCCCAGACTGCATCAAACCACAAACCTGAGAATAGAATGTGGCCATTAACAATTTAATAACCTGTTGCAATACTTAATTTTTTTCCACATCAGCGGTGTCACACTTGATAATGGTGTGATTTTTACCTTTACTGAGTAAGACGAGACTATTTACTTCACATGCCATGGTTTCTAAAGTGCCTCAGAACTGTAACTAGTCAGAGCATTCATTTTTAAGTGCTGGCTAGTTGAAAATGTCAGAATTCATAAGTATACTTGAGCTGAGATTTGACTAAAAGGCAAAAGTTTTGTCTGAGGAGTAGACATGAAAGTCTTGATTCAGTATAGTAGATAAGCACATGGTTAATCTGAAGAATATGAAAGCCATTGACATCAGTGGAAATGCTTTTACATATAAGCTAGGCACAGGATAAAATACTTTCATGTCTAAATATCAAGCTTCTATTCATGTCGTAGTCTTGGTAAAAGCCAATAAGGCTTATAAAACCATTTCACTGACTTCAGCAATCTTTGACTCTTACATTATAATAGGAAATATGAAAACTTTATATGGAACATGGTTATTACAACAGTTTCCAGAATCAGTGTACAGCAGCAGATTTTGGCTAACGTGAGAAATATCTCAGGCAAACCATGGCTAAGATAAAGTACATATTATATCTAATGGTGGATATGCCAAAAAGATAGAAGATGACATGAATATTTTCAAAAAATTTAGCACTCCAAGTGTGTTAAGATGGAGCAGAAATATCTGGAGAGGCTGTCCAATATTTTATCAGTGTTTAATAAAGTCATGCTGCAGCAGGCAAGTGTGCAGCTTTCTCCTGTCTCCTGGCTAAGAGTGTGTGTTTTTCCTGATGATACTTATGGGAAACTTTTATAGACCATTGGTAATCCACCACAGTCTATTGCACCCAAACCTATCCAGTGCTCACAATTCATTTTGCAAAAACTGAAACTGCTGGAGTCTGAAGGAGCTCATATCTCTGTGTTTTTTCAAATGCATTTCCATAGACTAACATCTGATCTTGGTTACACCTCTATAAATTTACAAAAACTTAACTGGTTTTAATGGAATTCTTTCCAGTTTATATTTGTCTGAGGGTGCACTTTGGCCACACTGGAAGGAAATCTTAAAATAGGTAACTCGTCTTATCTTGTCATATGGGAAAAGCTTTAAATACGGGGGGTTTTCAGCACACTTCAAAAATTCTAATCCTTACTGACCACTGGCTCTTAGTGTTGATTGCTTCATGAAAGTTCTGTCATGATATCTCTAGCTTCTGTAACTACGCTTTTGCATGTTTGCAACTGTAGTATTATTTGTGCAGGCTGATAAGGTACCCCCTTGTGTCTTTCTTTTCTATCAGTATAAAAAAAAAAGTAATAATTTGTTTTCTGGTTTCTGCTGAGCGAGTATCCTTCTACAAAGAAGTCTTAGTTCTCTGAGAAATCTAGAGTGCTAATATTTCTCTGGGGAAGTCAGTTTTCTTTCTTAAAGTGTGTTTTTTTTTGTGTAGCTTTATAATTTAGACTTTCTAGAAGAAACTAGAATACCCAAGTCTGCCTGAGAGATAATATTATAGTAGAGTGTGTACTGGAATACTTGTTTTACCTTTCAAATTGGAACAATTTGTTACTTAGTTTTTTTCATTATACTATTTAGATTGAATCTGTGTATCCTTTATCATATTTCTGAGCTTTTGGTAGAGCTATGCAAAATCCTCTTTTGAGAATCTCTTTGATGATCACTGTAGGGTCATTGCTTTAGATGTGAGTGAGAGATGCAACAGGGCATGTTTGTTTTAAAATTTCCTTGGGTTTTAGTGGCTTGCACTTTCATGGGCTGGCATCATTGCAGGAATTCTTGCACTTCCTGCTAGCAGTCAAGGTCCAAATATCTGACATCAGTCTTACTACAGGTAGTTAGCATAATAGTTAGTAGATGGTGGAATAAACTCCTCCAAGAGATTAAATAACCCTGGACTGTCTTTGTTTAAAGAAATAAAGAATAAGGTCATGAATTCTTTTAATAACTTCCTCACAAATGGATGTATTGACATACAAAATATGCATCTCCACTTGTGCAAAAACAAGTACTGGATCAAGCTGCACAAACTTTTTATCAGGACACACTTCCACAACCTCTGAAATGAGATGCTGAGGTGAGACTGTCTTTGTGTGTATCTCTGTGTATACATAAAACAGTCAGTCCTAGATAAAAGTCTAAACTCAGTACCTGTCCCCATATGATTAAAAATAGTTAGCAGATTAAATAGTAACAGATTAGATTAGAATTAATTCTTTCATTCAATTCTTCAAGCATCATTTTCTCATCTCATGAAAGACTAATCAAACTTTCCCAAAAAATCCCTATAAGTATACAGGATAGCTCAAATCAGCTGAGAAATCTATGAAACTTCAATTTAAAGAGCTTTCTTTTTTTGTTTGTTGGGGTTTTTTTTTGGTTGGTTGGTTCGTTTGCTGCATTTTGCTTTTAGATCCAATGTGATTTGCCTTTAATTCCTGTTGAAAAAAATGAGTTCAGTATGCAAGTACTGTAAATGTTTGGATGATGTGCCTGGAAAGGCATTCAGGAATATACAGTGCAGTTCTGGTTGTCTAGCACCAATTACATCTGTTGTTCACTGTGAACCCCTTCAATAACTCTTCACAAATTTGAACCTTATTTTACAGCTCCACTTTGTTTAAGAGACAGTAGATCACATTCAAGAGTGTAGCACAGCTGATGCCTTCTGCAGGACCAATAAAATACAATGCGTGTTTTGGATATATTTCTCTGACAGTGCATTCCATCAAGACTTAGCAAATTTGTCCCTCATTTTACAACTCAGTTTTGTGTAACAGCCAGGAACCTTACCCTGAAATGTGCTGAGCACTCTCAGACTGGTTTTTGGATTTGTACAACTCTACCTTTTATAGCACTTTGATAAGGTTATAGAGCTGCTGTAGTCTGATGTCAAGAAGAATTGTTGAGAAATAGCAACACCTCAAGAGGATTAGAAGAAATAGACAATATGATGTATTTCCTCTTGTATAAACAGTGACATCTAGAGTTGCCATTAGTATTCCCTAATATGCAACTAAGTTAAAGGTTATCATCTGCTGCAGATTTAATGGATTGCATTAGAATTGCAGCAAATGACCCTTGCAGCTCCTTTAAACTTGATCGATCACAATGTAATTGTCAAGGCAGGCTGGCAATTAATTTTCATTAGCCAGGGAAGTCATTAATGCTTGCTGTTAGGGAAAATGACTATTAGATTGAAATGGAAGGGATTCAATCATTTTTTACAATTAAAAAAGTTGGCCTAATTTGCTGGTTCCATATGTGCAGAAGAATATCATTGCAGCTCCATTAGGATGTGCTATTCCTGCTGTGATGCACTGGTTCCAACAAAGACTTGAATATGTCCCTTTTCATACTGAAAGGGAAGGCATTTATTACAAAACTTCTATTGGGAATATTATTTTTAAAGAACGCTCCATCAATTTTATTATTTTTTTTTCCTATTCCTTTAAATATATGCTGGAATTTAATGCTATGGTGAAAGGCATGCTTCCTCAAGTCAAAGTGCTATTTGTTTTTCCTTTGACATACAGGGCTTTTCTACTAACTAAGACAGAGGAGTTGAAAGATCCTAGGATCATTCAACTGCCTTGGTAAATATTAAATTGCCTGGCAATGACAGTTAGTTGTGATATAACTGCTTGACATCACAGGTGATACAACAATGCTCTTAATTCATGCAGCACATTTCATCTGAGAACTTAGAAATATTTTTTCAAACTCTACCTTCAAAAGGTCAAATATAGAAGTCAAATTGAATCAGAAAACCAAACACCTTAAACTCCAAGATGGAGTTTTTGTAAATGCTTAGTCTTGTCCAGTTACTTTTCCCATTCAATAAATTGGTATTGTTTTCCCATATCCCTGGTGTTATGAAGCATTTTGCTGAGATACCTTTTATTATCCTAAAAACATGTTCTGTTTCAATGCATTATCTTTAGTATCTCTGTAAATGTGTTTTAATGAATTTGAGTAGAAAAAAACGAAACTATCTGTGCCTGATGCAGTCCTCCTTAGAATAAATTTCACCTGCATTTTAGGTAGCTAATGAACACCTCTTTTTTTGGTATTTAGCACAATTCATTGTAAAGTAAATGCTAGAAAACAATAGTATTTGAATGTTTTCATAAAATTTTCTCTCTCAGTTTAGGTCAATAAATTAGGTGAACATAATATAGCTCTAAAGGCTTTCAAAATCGCTTCATGCTTTTCCTTGACTAAAGGAATTTAGGCATTGCAGTGAGTAATTCTCTTAAAATTTATGTGCTTAAAACATGCAAAATTTTAGTAAATTGGATCTTATCATGATGACTAAAACATATTGAAGAAGATATATTAATATTACTTATTGTACTAAGAAGGGCTTATAAAGTTTAAAGCCAAACATGAGAGTATAATACTCTCAGCATACCTAAGGGAATATGCATAGGAGTCAGGTTAAGTTTTTAGACATCAAAAGTTCAGTAAGCTTTTGGAAAGCTACTGAGTAACTAAAATTCCATAGATTTCAGGCCTGGAAAAGTTGACTTAGGTAGTCTTTCCTAGTATTTTATTTTTTTTGTGTAAGGCATGTTAATGGGAATTAGGTACCTAGCTTCTTTTGTAAATGCCTCCAAGAACCTTATTTTCACCTTTAGAAATCTAGAAAAGGTTTCAGTTCATTTAGTTTGACATGTAAATTGGCTCCTATATAGTCAACAAAGGCAAAGAGATACCCAAGAGGTGGAATTCATCTGATCTGTTTTGATGTCGATACCATGAGGAGGTAAGTGGTATCCTAACATCGTCTTTTCATTTTCTCCACTGATTTTAAGGGAAACTGGGATGACTAGCTCAAATCTAGATGTCTTTATAGTGAGTGTTTAAACATACATGAACAGCCCCTCTACCGGTGTTTATAAATCTGACCTTTCCTGACTCAGGGGCTTGAAATACAATTTCAAAAGCTACCAAACACTTAGACGCCTAAAAGTCCTCGAAGTGATTTTCTTGATTCAAGCTTCGAAGTCACTTTTGAAAATGTTACCTTTTGTTTTAAAATATTTACTTTGTCACTTGGAAGATTTCCAATAGCACTTTCATCACATAGGATATATTGTTCTGCAGTTTGATGAATTGCCTCTTTTATAAAACAAAAATATGTTCAAGATGTGTGTGGGACAGTCTAATCTTATTTTCAGGTATGTGGTAATCTAGATGTTCCATTGTTAGGAGAATATTTTCAAAGTCAGGATCTAAATCAAAATCCTTTCTAATGTTCAGTGATGGTCAATATTCAGCACTTCCTTTAGACAATGAAGTTCAGTACTTGTAAACTGTGAATATTTAGGAAACTGAGGCTTCTTAGGTCATTAAATAATCAATTCATGCATTATGTGAGTAGACATTTAACTTATTTGAAAGAATTACACTTCCGCTCTTACAGTTAATGCTTTACTGGCAGTTGTTAAGAAGCAACTGGCAATGATTAAGAAACAGAAAATTTTTAAGATGAGTAGGACTGTCTTCTTTGGAATTGATGGGTTGTTCAGATAGACTCATGTTTCTCACCTTGTTATATCTTTCAGTTTGAATGTTTCTTTTGCAAGATTGACCAGTGTAAGTCAGACTTCCTCCTGACTTATCTATCACTCAGAACTGAGTCCTCAAATCATTATGCACATTTTGAGACTCAACATTTGTGGTTTTTTAAATTAAAGTCAGGGGATGAAATCTGGCATTTCCATTCAATGTATTATATGGTATGCATTAATGGTAAAGCAGTACACTGTAATCAAAAGTTTCTGTGGGAGCTGGTGTAGGCAGACTTTCTGACTGGACAAATCCTTTTCTATTAAAATAAATGTGGGTTTTGTTTTTTTTTTTCCTGAGACGAAACACATTATAGGCTGCCATAAATCATATTTCATAGTATCCAAAAAAGAATAAGACCAAAACCTTTGCCTTCTCACCTCACTTTTTATACTCTTACTGTTCTTATTTTATTTCTATTTAAAACTGTATTCTTGCACAACTGAACTGTCTATACCAAACTAGCTTCAAAATAACAGGCCTTTGCTATTGTTGTTAATCTGATTAAAAGTACCTTTTTTACTTATTAATTCTCTTTAAACAGTGTTGATATTTGAAATGAAAAGCCACAAGCTATAGGTCCCTGGAAACTTGTTGCAGAAATTCTTGAAGGTAGAGACTACTAGAAACTCTCTTCTACTTACTAAAGGTATACAAAGCCTAGGGATAGAAGCAGGACAAGGACTTTGGTGCTCTTCAGAAGCAGATTGCTACACAATTCTCATGGGTCTATCTCAAAGATAGATGACACAAGCTGGGGTTCAGCCTTAAGATGCTGTACAGTCTTGTGAATTTGATGGCTAACCTTGCCAAAGATGTTACACGACCAGAAAAATGACATCAATGAACCCCCAAAACTTGTGTTACTCTTGTGTTAGATGAGTGTCTAGAGGTACAGAAGCAGCTGTAACAAAAGCCTGGTTCTTCACGAAGTGATAAATTCTTCTGAACACAAGCCCTGGCATCAGGAGAAAGGTTGATTCTTTTCCTCGTTAATTGTCAAAATCTGTAAGTTTCAAGGTTGCACTCAGACACCTCTGCATCAACAAAAGAAGATCAGAAAAATGAATGTAATGAATTTATATTATCATTGCAGGTGAGCGGTCTAGCTTAATTTTTATGTTGTGTAGCTTATTATTTTACATTATATAATCTGTTTTAAATATGCCAACTTCATGGAATCATAGAATCAGAGACTCACAGAATCACAGAATCATAAAATCATTTGGTTTTGAACAAAACAATTTTTTTTGTTTTGTTTTGTTTTAAAGTTTTATTGAAGGATCTGCATTTACACAACAGTGTGAAAAGTTAGAAAATTATGTATTTTTCAGTGATTCAGTTCAGTAAATAAAAGACATAAAACAAAAGTTCATGAAAAGAATTAGCTTGTCTTTGTGTTCTGGTGTGCTTTTCTGTAATTTCTAGCAATTATGTGCCATATAAATATCAAACTGTTAAAGCCTTGATCAGGTTTATGATGGCAGTGTGCATGTCTGCAATTGCCATCTATCAAATACATTTAGGTCATTCTGAATTATTATTAGAAGAGAAGAAAATTATAAGCCTTTAAATTGGATCAGAACAGGTTATTTTTGGAGTGTTAATTCTTCTTCCCTCGTCACAAGAAAGAACGCTTGCCATTTCTTTTTCTCGTTGAAATCCTAGGAATAGAAATGAGGTATCAGCATTTTAATTACATCAGTTTACTTCGAAAATACTTAATTATACCTTTTGTTACTCTGTGGCTTGGATATTTAGTTATTGATATTCAAAGAAAATTAAATAAGTTACTCTTCAAAACAGAGTGTTAATGAGATTATATTTTGAGTCAACCTCTTTTATGTAAAGTTTCAGTTGAGCACTAATTCCTTTTGCTCTTCAGATCTTCTAAAGAAGGGATACGGAGAGTATAGTTTTCAACTTACTGCAGAACAAGTCTATATTTTCACAGATCTACTGACATAATCTTCAGATGGGATCTACTCCTAGTGTGTTATACTACTTTTGAATCTCGGGATGTTGGTATTTTCTTTTCTGACTGTGTACAAAAAAATTTTATTAAAAGAGTACTGTGTAAAGTCAAGCAGTTAGAAAACATAATAGGATGTCTATACAACTTTGATTTGGTCCCCTTTTTGCATATGTGTTGTTACAGTCTTTAATTGCATGAATGCATACTATTTTTCCATATAATTCTGAGCAGTGCTCTAATTAAAAGCTTTAGTATAACTTTCCTCTGCATTATCTTCACCTCTCACTACAGAAGGCACTCAGCTTTTCCCAGGGATTCATGTATGATGCTTATTTCTGTCATTTTTGAATGCTTCACAAATATTAATTTTCTTTGAGAATCTTTGAGCCAGAAGAATGATATTTTCCATATGTTTCGGATCAGAAGGGCAAGGATGGATAGATTAAAGGTCAAACAAATTTGCTGACATAAAATGAACAATTTGAGATACACATGGCCTAATTTTTTCCAAATATATGACAGTAAGGAATTAAAAAATTTAAATCTCCTCATTTTACATTGCAATTTTTAAGCTTAGCAGTTCTCCAAATCCTACTCCCTGGACTTAGAAGGGTCTTTCAGCAAATGGAGAATACGGTGCTAGAGAGCATCAGCGGTAATTCTGAGGTGAAGTCTTTACTTACACATGCCTCTGCAGCAGAAGAAATTACACAAATATAGAGGGTGGCACACAGCTCTTTTACCTCTCTGGCTGCTTCTGTCTTCATATATGTGAGTGTGTTCATAATTCACCGTATCTAGCCAAACTCCTTTCAAGAGTCAATGCATTAAAAGCTATCTACATGATGAGATGTATTTTCAGACTCTTTCTGAAGAAGCTTATGAATTGAGTATATTATTTTGTTTATATATACTGTGTTAATATAGTTATATTATTGAAAGCAGATTTGAGAAATTAATTTTACCCACCAGGGCGAAAGGTGTGTATACTCAGGCAGGAGAGAGAAGTCAGGGAGGATGCAGAACTGATAAACCCCTCGTGTCCTTTATGAGTTCATACTACAGTCTGAAACAGCGCCTAAACACATCTTCCCTTCTGCATGATGAGATTACCTGGGAGCCCGGTTTTGTGTCTGGTGTCATTCCAAAGTACGTCATAAAGATATATATATATATATATAGATATATACACACATCATTGACATATCAAATTGGTAAAGTAAAGGGCATATGCCTCTAGGTCACACAGGTTTTTGTAAATTCAGGCTACATGTATTCTTTTCCTTAGACAGAAAAAAAGAGGGGGTTTTGTTGTGAAATTCTGTTCCTTCTTGTAGCAGAGAGGGTTGTTATACAATGCCAGACTAACTTAGGCTGTAGGTCATCTAGTCCAAGCACCTACTCAAAGCAGGGCTAACATCCTGGTTAATCAGGTCATTTTGGACCTCATCCAGCTGATTTTTGAATATTTCCATAGGTGAAGATTCCACAGATCTTCTCGGCAACCTGTCCCATATACAGTCTTCCCAGTTGAATCAAAATAGTAGCTTTTTTAAGACTAAAATACCTTGATTTTTACACAAACTGATTTCAATTCCAAGGGAAATGTACTCATCTATTTACAGTAATGAAAAATAATTAATTAATAGCTTATTCTTTCTTTTTTTNAAGCTTCTAGAATAGACTTGAATGAAAACATAGTGAACGTTTTTAAACCCCAAGACAGTGAGCTAAGGTTTTTAAAGGATTAAGTTTGAGTAGAGGCTGGCGCTATGAAGGAATGTTACCCAGATGCTTTATTTCATACTCACTCTGCATGCAGACCTGTTTTTTCATCCATCAGATTTGAAGGGCTAAAACAATAGATATGAAAATATTCTTTTCTTTTTCTTTTTTTGAGCATAGGTAGTCACAATTTATAATTGAAAACCTATATACTTTCCTGATTAGTGAAAATATTTATGAAAGACAACTCATTTAGGAAAAGTTTCTTTGTTTCAACATGTGCTTTTATAAAGTATTTATGCATCATATTTTCCATGTATATATGCCCAAAATGTTATCAAAACACTTAGCTTGGCAGCTTGTTTTCCATAGTTGTTCGTCTCTTGTGGTTCCACTTATTTCTTAGACCGTGAAGTAATTTGTCTTTAAGTTCTGCCCACTTCTCCTCCTATCAGATGAGATACTTGTGCATTAATAACTTCTAGGTGCTAGCTATATTTAGAGATTTTTTCTATACACTCTTTTATTTCAAATAAGGCATTAGAAAATTATCATTACTAGTTGCTGCATACTTAATGCTTTAAAGTTAAAAGAACTATGCAAAAGAACTTTGCTTAAGGATTAATCGCATCTGTGACCCAGGGGATGAAGGATCCCCACCTGTCAATAAGGCTTATAACTACTTATATCATCTGAGCCAGAGTTTTTAAGTAACTTGCCATGAAACTGATTTTTCCTTGGATGGGAGTTGAAATGAGGATTTCTCGGGCCATCAAAGTTATGTTTTACAATGAAGATTGCATAAAGATCAGTAATTTTCATACTCTTTCCACCTGTTAAATCACATTTTATGTAAAAATAAAGTAGAAGCTCCTATTTTTCAGCATGAACTGCTGTTGTCATTACCACTGCAGAACTGCAAGATGATGAATGGAACAGGGAATTGATTCATGTGGCTATGACTTGGAAAGAACACAGCCTTATGGTCTACAAACCAATTTTTCTATTAAGGTGTCATCTATTCTAGAACTGTAGCTTCAGTTCACTGCATAAATCAGAGATTCTTTGTAACATTTTCTCTAAACTCACTTTCCATTTTGAACTATATGCCACTCTCAAATCCCTTCTGCTTTCAAGGATACTTTCTTTCCTTGCCATTTCCATCCATTTCGCTTCTTCTTTAATAAGTCAGACTGCCTTTTCACCCTTTCATAGGAGTATGACTTTAATTTCCACCTACAAGAGGGGCTCTGGGAGCACTTCTGCAACCAGGACTTCACTCTATCCATGTCGACCCCTGTCTCCCCTGCCTGCTTCCCTGTGAAAACAAGCAGGAGCTGCTGCTAGGAGGTCCTTTGGCCTGGATGCAGCTGGGGTGATGGAGGCAGAGGGACAGCTGCAGTGCGTGCACACCCCACAGGCTGGGGGAAGAGAAAACCTGCCTCGCAGCCCATCGCTCTGACCTGCCTCTTTGAGGGATAAGGTTTTGAGTTTGTCATCATTTGCAGACTGTTTAGGGAGGAGTGACGATACACATTAATGGTCTTCATCAAAGTGTTGTGTGTTAGAGTGCAAAATCACAGAGGCAGCCCAAGGTGCTGGTACTGCTAACCTGTCCATATTTGTATTCTCCAATAATTTTTTTTTTTGTGTGTCTGGTTTTCTCCAAAAATGAAAGATAAGCAGGTTTAAAAAAATGCTAAATTGAATGTGAACCATTATTTTTCTTAGTGCTCACTCAATAGACATTATTTTATTCTTTTCATTAAAAGCACTGGATGTTCTCTCCTCACAGGTTAGCAGAGCAGTAACCTTTGAAGACCCTTTAAACTGCTGTTGAGTAACTTCTTCTTTCTCCTCATTCAAATAAAAAACATACATTAATGCTCTCAAAGGAGGTTATTTATTATTGCAGTGGTGTAAATGAGGGCAGGATTTGGCCCAAAAGCAATAAAGAGGAGTAGAGCATGTAATTCTTCACACCATTGTGAGGAAAACTCTGTCCAGCAACAATAAATTACCTGAACTTCTTTCAGGATATATGAATGACTCCATAGTCAGAGAAAGCTTGTGAGGTTTAAAGCGTAAAAATGACAACCATAAATAAAGGTAGAAACTCCCGATCCCTGCTGAAACAAAATAACATAACATTCCTGAGGCACTGGTGTCTTTGGAAAATACATTGCCTGGCCGACTAAGGGGGAGGAAAGTAAACCCATCATCCTACTGAGAGCTTTGTCTTCCAAAATTAAAGTTTAATGCTCCTGCTTAAAAGAAGAGTTTTCTCTAGGAAGACCTATCCTGTAAGGATGTGTGCTTATTGAGCATATAAGACTTTCAAACATATGTAAATCAACAAATATACACATATGTATTTTAATAACTAGATTTGCCAAAAGTGGTTAAAATATGGATAAAATACAGAGAATATCCATAGCCTTTAATCCATAGGCTGCAAAGTAGCAACAAAGGACAATAAACATTTTCATAACAAGGTGGAGGGGTGCACATAGCTTATCCTGGGAGAGTTAAGCTTTCTAGAAAAAAACAAAAACAAAAACAAAACACTGCTGTACTCTGGATATTTTCAACATCTTAATACTGTTAGCCTAGTTGCATTTGTGTTAACATTACCCCATTTCATTAGCATAGTAATGCCCACTGTAGATAAACTGATAAAATAGCTTGTCAAAATATGTGCCTTGGAAAGGACAAATCTGCAATCCCTGTTTGGATTTGGCATATTCCAAAAGCCTCAGCATCATTGCAGCAACAATTTAGAGGATAGAATCAAAAACTCATTATGCATCAATTTACTAATATAGCATTGAGTTTAAATGTATTCTGATGCTATAGATATGCCACTTCTTGCCATCTTATTATGGCAGAATGAATTTCAATGAATTATATTTGAGTTCAGACTAATCACATTGAAGAAATTTGTTAGTAATTTCTCACTGTTACAGTAACAGAAGTGACACATAAGTTTTAAAATCAAGCCAAAGTCACCAAAAATTTAAAAGCACGAAAGAGTGAGATAATTTTGTAGATGGACAATATTCAGAGATAGGGGCCCAGTGAAACCTAGCCTATCTCACCTGGTTGTAGATGACCTAAGCTAAGACTCCATAGTCAAATACTCTTTGCAACCAATAGCAGGGATTTGTGCTTGGCACCTCATGAAAATGGGCAGCGTGCTTGTTTTAAAACCTTGAACCATAGATGTCCATCTGCTATGTCAGCACAGCTTTTGACTCCTTACACAACCACTGAAAATGGTCCATTGAATCTATGATAGCCTGTGATGATAGCTTCTTTGATGGAGGTCAGATGTTAAGGAACTAATAAAATGACACAGCAGGTTCGTATTAGTCTAGTGCCTATTTCAGCATCAATCTTTTTTCAACTGTTTGGCATGTACTTTGTCTCAATATAGAAATGATATTAAATCGTGTTCCTTCCTTAATAAAATGCCCTGGCCTTGTCTTTTTAAATAATTACTCTTATCATAAACATACGTGTATATACATATATATTAGAGTAAACATTATAAACATAAGAGGTAACCTTCTAAAATGAAGTTTTTAAAAATTAGTAGAACTGCATTTGTGTTCAGAGTTTGTTCCCAAAACACAGACTGACCACACCAAGAATAGACTCCTTTTAGTCAGTTTTTTACTTTTCTCTTCTTAAGTGATCAATGTGTAAATATCATCCGAGAACAGAAAGCAACAGGAAATATTATTTGAATTTGTCCACCACCTGAACATTTTATTGGGGGTTTCTCTTTTTCCACTTCTTTGTTCTACTCTACTCTGAAAAACTGTCGTCTTTACTGGGAGAGTGAATATTTTGAAAAGCAGAAAATGAATTTAAATGTCCACAAACATATTGATTAAAAGATACTGGCCTGGGACTAAGGACAATTTCATACAGTGTGAGTACATTTTTATATTCATTATGTTTTGATTTAGTATTCAAGAAAATATCATTATACTGACAGTTGCTGATTTTTGATCTTTTCAAAACAAATGCAAGGTAGAGAAGCCGCTTATGATGCATCAGCTATAAGTAACATACTTTTAATTGTGTGTTATTACTCTAGGAGGTCTTCCAAACATGGAGCATCCCTGCAGTTTTTATCATTGTTTACGACATATTATTTGGTTTATTTTCTCTACAGTAAGGCATTGGGCTGGGAATTCAAAGTGGCAGTGGGTTCTCTTCTCTGTTACATAATTGATGCACTATGTGATCTTGAGTGAGCAGTTTTACCCATCACTCTCTGTACTGAGTACGTATAATTCAGATATAATTTTTGCTACCCTACCATACTGAAAGAAGTGTTTAGATAGTGCACATGATATGCTTTAAATCTCGAAATTCGTGGAGAAATGTGCTTTGCCAGTGCAAAGCAAAGTTACCATTGACAATTAATATTGTCAATATTTCTCATAAAAATTGAATGAAGGATAGCAATATGATACAGTGAAAGCATTGTAATGTTAAAGTCCTTTTCATTTATATCGAAGACATTCCTGAGTAGAAATTTTTTGATAAATCTTTAAACGAACGTATATGTTCACCAAGAAGTTAGCTTATCACAATGAATTTCTACTTAAAAATGATCCTGTTTTTATGATTCATCTGCACTGTGAACACCTGTGAACTCGCCTCATTGATAAATGCATGAATAATATCAGCATTCAGTCTTTATTTGCACAGCCCCGTTTCTGTGTTTTCTGGTTCCAGCTGTAAAACGCTGGCCTATGAAAATGATGGGTGCTTTCCCAGGGAGGTGGAGAACATTCAACATTTCACAAAAGGGTGGTCATGGTTTAACCCCAGCCCCCAACTAAGCACCACACAGCCACTTGCTCACTTGCCCCTGGTGGGATGGAGGAGAGAATGAAAAGAGTAAAAGTGAGACAGTTTAATAGGTAAAGCAAAAGCCATGTGTGCAAGCAAAGCAAAACAAGGATTTCATTCACTGCTTCCCATGGGCAGGCAGGTGTTCAGCCATCTCCAGGAAAGCAGGGGTCCATCACATGTAACGGTTACTTGGGAAGACAAACGCCATCACTCTGAATGTCCCCAACTTCCTTCTTCTTCCCCCAGCTTTATAAACTGAGCATGACATCACAGGGTATAGAATATCCCTTTGGTCAGTTAGGGTCAGTTGTCCCATTTATGTCCCCTCCCAACTTCTTGTGCACTCCCAGCCCACTCGCTGGTGGGATGGTTTGAGGAGCAGAAAAGGCCTTGACTCTGCATAAGCACTGCTCACCTATGCTTACACTACAACATCCCTGTATTACCAGCACTGTGTTCAGCACAAATCCAAAACATAGCCCCATACTGGCTACTATGAAGAAAATTAACTCTATCCCAGCCAAAACCAGCACAAGGGGATGCTTTGAAACTGGGAGGGGTTACATCTGAAAGCAACTTTTAAGACAACAGCTCATCTCAGGTGTGAAGTCATTAAAAGGTATGAACAGTGCACAAAGTTGTGATCTCTAAATGTTTTATCTTAGATAAAGCTGTGCGGGAATTTGACTTGGAATATAACGACAGCTGAACAGTATCTTTTTCTGTTATATGTACCCAGCGACAACTGGCTAAGCCTCTTGTACAAATAATGTAGTGAGAGAGAGCTTGCCCTGATTGTTTGCATACACAAGAGGAAGAGATGCAAGAGAGTGGAAGTGATTTCCTTCGAGTTCCGAGGTGGGTCAGTGGCACAGCCGGAGTCTGACCCCACACCTCCAGTGTGCTTGTGCTGCGTCCATACACACAGCTCCCACATTAGCAGGCACGGATGCCGGGACAACACTGCTTGATGGGCAGGGACTCAGGAAGCACCGTATGTTACCTCAACATTTTGTGCACACACCGCACAACTTCTCGCAAGTCAGGTGTAGTTTGGTCATCTTCACATCTGGTAAATGCCATACTGCATTTCATCTCAAGACTCCAAGATAACGTGTCTGCCAACATCAGCCGTATTGCACAAGCATGTTGCTATGAATGTGCACCTCCGCGTTGTAGGTAGAAAAGTTCTTTTGTGGCTTAAAGCAGCTGTGTGGCTTTTAGTTTTCTGCATTACTTTTTTACCTTTTTCGATAAAAGAACTGTCTGTGTCTGAACCAGTGTTTTATGCAAATGGTCAGTAACATCTACATGTGGATCCAGTGTAAGGTCTGAACCATTCTTAATATATTGGATACTTATTCTCCTCTTCTGGGTAGAATCAGAAAAAGAGATCAAGCCCTTGTACAGCCACTCAACTGCAGGGTAATGTGTAGCAAATAAAATCTCAAGTCAATTTTTTGTCACTTTTCCCCAGGTATATGAATTCTGCTTGGGTTTACTCTTCTTATGGATTTGAACTGGGCGATTTTAGCTGTCTCTGAAAAGCATCATGGTGTTATAAAAACTGTGCATAAAATTATACAGGTCATAAGCGTGAACGTTAGAATAACTTTCAATTTGCATGCCTTTTCATTTATTTTATTATATTTATATTTATTTTTATTTTTACTTTTTTTATAAATTTTGTAATGTAAATACAGCCTAGATACAACAATTTCTAATTTCAATATTATGCCAACAAATATTTTGCCAACTAGTTGCCAGTACAAAAAGGAAAGCCATTGCAAAGGTATTATTTGAAGAAAATAATAACAATTTAAAAGCTAAATTTCAATGATATGCCAAAAAAAAAAAAGTTACTTTCATAAAATGCTATGAGCTGGGGAAAAATAGACTTTTTTTTTAATAATATGATCTATTTTGCCTTAGCTGGAAACAATTACTGTATTGAAAAATGTATAAGCTAAATAGTCATGTAAGAGGCTGAAGAAAGCAAATATTGTCTACAATTTCAAGACATAGCACAGGGAAAAATCAAAATTAAGTGCAAGACTTCCAAAAGAGTATGCAGAACACAGATAGGAAATTGATAAGGAACTGCATTTGTCAAGGTAGTTTGAAAAATCCCACCTGATCCCATATGAATCTTTTGGTGACACGGTATATCTATAAATTAAAGTGATTTGTTTAACTTCCTACAGAAACCCACAGCAGAGGTAGGGACCTTGTTTCACCTATCAGAATGCCACACTAGTGCTGTACTAGCACAAGTACATACTCATGTGAGTTCACAGAAAGCTGATTCCTTTGCTGTGAACACTCTGGTTTACAATGAAGGCTGTTTTGTTAGATAGATAAAAGTCAGAACAGTCCATAAGCCTATTAATCACAGAATCAGACCTTTAAACAGTGCTACTTGTGCACATACAGGGAATGAACCGGGCCCCATATGAATTTCTTGTGGATGTTGACTATAATATGATATCTCTGTTCCCACATGCTATGATTAGACAGGCTTTCCTCTTTAAACACTTTGACTTCAGAAGCTTAGTGCATTATCTGCAAAACCTATTTAAAAATAGACTTAATTTAAAAGGGTAGGGTTTAGGAAGGAAATAGAAAGGAGGTGTCCTCTGGAGGAGGTCTGAGTCCTTTGCTTCAGAGACAAGCATTAATTTATTTTTTCAAATGCATCAAATACAATATCAAATACTATATCAAATAAAGAGTCTTCCACACACTGTTGCTTAAGTTTATGGCTCAAGAGAAACCATCCCCAGGCTGTAACACAGTCCATATGGCTGGCTGTTTGAAGTGCGCTTAGTACTCCATTAGGGATTCTCGATTTGTACTTCTCAATCTGATTTCGATAAGACACAGGTTTCCTTTAGTGGCCTGACCTGGTGAAAACACATAATAGATTAATTCTATAATAAATTATGCTGGCAGTAAAGCTTTCTGGACCATTTTGCCTTTTAAGTAACAAATTCTTTTTAATGTACCCTTATAAAGCTGAACCAATGTTTCATTTGTAAGTCACTTTATGTATATACAGAACTACTTGAATGTAATTTCGCACTGTCTGCATTACTTGAGTGTATTCCATTGTATTGTGTTTCTGGAGCTACTGACACGTTCCGAGGAATACTACAAGCTTTCTGAAACAACGTTATGCCTAGAAATGCGCTGAACTGCTATTCAGGAACCTCCAGATGTTTTTTATCTTAACGGTGGCATAAGTACATTATTTCTATATGCAAAACTGCATTTGCATAAAGTCCATTTTTGCCTTCTACCTTTATGTATTGTTTTTACATGTTACTGTTATTTTCAACCACCGAGTTTGTTTTAGATTTATCACCTACTTAGCACTTTACATAGTTCTGCTGCCATTTCTAAATACTATTGGTACAGAAGTATTAAACTATGTTATTTTAAGCATTGCTGCTAGTCATGGTTGAGGAGCCCATCGTGCTAGCCATCCTGCAAACCCAAAGACAAGATCTTGCAGATGAAACATAAAGCAAAACATGACAGATGTGAGTGAAGGACAAAAAACCAATGAGACAAAATCGGTTAGCAAGGCTGGCAGCCCTCTGGGAATCTAATATTATTTAAGAATCATTTGTATATTTAAAGGACAGTATTAAGGAGAGCAGTGCAGGAGTTTTCTAGGTATTTCTAGGGAATTCTCATAGACATAAGGGACAGCATGGGAGAAAAGCACTGCAGTGCTTTTATATATGTTTGCTAACTGAATGACAAAGACTGTTAATCTGTCAGCTTCTTCCACCTTTCCTTTACAGGCTCATGAGCTCCATGATACCTCTCCTCTTAGACACACCCAGCCCCATCTCCTTACTTCACTTCAGGCCTTCTTACAACTAAGATGGTGTGTTAGGAAAGGAAAAAGTTATGAAGGTTTTGCAAGTCACAAAAGGATGGCTCTTAACCAGAATGAACATCCAAAATATGCAACAAGTTACAATGTTTTGGTGGGGTTTTTTTTTGTATCTTTATGGTCGCATACCCTGTAAAGACACATTTATGTACGTGCTACATGATAAGGCCGTTCCACAAAAACCTCAAAGAATACTGATCATGAAAACAAACATGCTACCGGACTATGCAAGCGTCTTGGTTGCAAGAAAATACTGTCAAATGACCTTCTACTGATTCATCAGCTGTCTACCAAGATTTATCTGAACACATTAGCAAGATTCATCTATACCTTACATGAAAGGTTGGAAGAAGAGGAGGAAGCATGGAGTGGAAGAAGGGGAAGAGACCTTGTGGGTCCTGTGGACGGACACAGAAAATGCAAATGTAGAAGAAGCTGAGATGGAATCTGAAGAGAAAGGAGAAAGACCTGAACTATGGGCAGAATATTTCAGGTGCAGGTGGCATGAAACTTCAGGCACCCAATAAACAAGGAAGGAATAGTGAATAAGTATAAAAGAGAAAGATGCATAAACAGGAAAAAGAAGAATCACGGAATCATGGAATTTTCAGAGTTGGAAGAGACCTCTAGAGATCATCTAGTCCAACTCCCCTGCTAAAGCAGGATTGCCTGGAGCACATTACTCAGGACTGCATCCAGGTGGGTCTTGAAAATCTCCAGAGAAGGGGACTCCACAACCTCCCTGGGCAGCCTGTTCCAGTGCTCTGTCACCCAAACAGAAGTTTTTTCTAATCTTTGAATGGAACTTCCTATGTTCCAACTTGTGCCTGTTGCCCCTTGTCCTGTCACTGGGAACCACTGAAAAGAATCTGGCTCCATCCTCCTTCAACCCACCCTTTAGATACTTATAAGCAATAATAAAGTCTCCCCACAGCCTTCTCTTCTCCAGGCTAAGGAGTCCCAACTCTCTCAGCCTTGCCTCATAAGGGAAATGCTCCAGTCCCTCAATCACATTTGTTGCCCTACGCTGGACTCTATCCAGTAGTTCCCTGTCTCTCTTGAACTGGGGAGCCCAGAACTGGACACAGTATTCCAGTTGTGACCTCAGCAGTGCAGAGTAGAGGGGGAGAATGACCTCCCTCGACCTCCGGGCCACACTCTTCCCTATGCAGCCCAGGATTCCATTGGCCTTCCTGGCGACAAGGGCACATTTCTGGCTCATGGATAATTTACTATCTACCAGGACACCCAGATCCTTGTCCTCAGAACTGCTTTCCAACAGGTCCACCCCTAACCTATATTGGTGCCTAGCATTCTTCCTCCCCAGGTACAGAACCCTACACTTGCTCTTGTTGAACCTCATAAGGTTCTTCTCTGCCCAGCTCTCCAGCCTGTCCAGGTCATGCTGGATGGCAGCACGGTGCTCTGGAGTGTCAACCAACCCACCCAGTTTGGTATCACCAGCAAACTTGTTGAAGATGGATACGCTCTGTCCCCTCATCCAGGTCGCTGATGAATATATTGAACAAGATTGGACCAAGTATTGACGCCTGGGGGACACCACTTGTTACAGGCCTCCAACTTGACACTGCTCCATTAATCACAACCCTCTGAGTTCTGTCACACAGCCAGCTCTCAATCCACCTTGCTCTCTCCTCATCTAGCCCACACTTCCTCAGCTCCCTAATGAGGGTGTTATGGGAGACAGTGTCAAAAGCCTTGCTGAAGTCAAGGTAGATGACATCTACTGCTCTCCCCTCATCTAGACAACCAGTTATAACATCATAGAAGGCTATCAAATTGGTCAAGCTTAATTTACCCTTGATAAAACCATGTTGACCACTTCCAATAACTTCCTGTTCTTCAATGTGTTTGGAGAAAGAAAAGAAGAAGAAAAAACGAAAGAAGAAAAGAAAAACAAAAAAAATACTTAGGCCATTAAAATAAGAAAATTAGAAAAAAAAAAGATAAGAATATTATACGCAATGGGAAAGAAATAAAATCTACCAGAGGAGAGCAAGGATCCAGCAGAATTAATGGGAAAAGACTGACACCATACACTAAATGTTTCAGATTATTTATAATGAGCATGAGAGGCAGAGGATTTCCTGAAATGCATGTAAACTTTTGATTATAAGAGATGAATAAAATTACGTAAATCCAAGTACATAACTTTCCAATTTCCAAAAGAAAATGCATAAACAGAAACAAAATTTTCCTATATTAGAGTCAATTAGCATTTTAATTTAACCTTAATGTCAAGATCAAGTTAATCTCTTTATAATCAACTGAAGTTATATTTTCCCCAGATGGAAGTGCTTTTTGCATATTGCCCAATGGCTTGCAGAAAAGTTTGACTTTTCTTATTAAGTAACATGTTTCTTCCTTATTTGATCTTAAAACAAAACCTCAGTCATCATTGCAAACAAAAGGACACTGGTTGGCAGTAATAGGGAAGGATTTTGTAAATCACTTAGTAAATCCATGCAGGTAAAAGAAAACTGAGAGCATTCATTGCCAAGTCTCAATCTTACAAAATGTCGTTTTGTGCATGAGTAATCCTAATGAACCCATGCTATTCATTCCAGTGCAAAGATTTGTGCAGAGGCAATAAAAATGCTTGTATATTTTTTTTTAATTCCCATAATCTTAAAAAAATAAAACCAAACAAAAAACACCAACCAAATCTGAAGGTGTTACTATTCATGGCATCTCTCCAATAGAGATTATTATTACTTGCATTGATTAGATTCAATTGATTTACTTTTTAAAGTAACTAAATAGATATTTATAGCACTAAATAGATATTTAAATAACTGAATAGATACTCTTCCCAAATTTCCTGTATTTAGGCATACTTTGACAATTAATTCCAAACTTCAGCAGAGTTGTCTGATGATTCAGCAGACATGTAGGCAGCTGGCTATCTGTGAAAAATTACTTTTCTGTCCTTCATCATCCACATTTTCAGCTTTGTTCATAACCACTCTCTTCGAGACGACCTTTGCATTGTGCTTGGAAAGTTATCAAGTGAAAGGAAAGAATAGTCACTTGAAAAGGATAGTAAAAAATAGAAATTCTTTCATTACTGTTATTTTTAAGTGTTAGATATTGAGATGGACAAAGACGATAAGAACTTTCAAAAATCCAATTTAGTTTTCTTGAATGCATAAAATCAAAGAAAGAGTAACAGAATTTTAAATAAAATGAAGATCCATTTAAATATGTGGGACAGTTAAAATCTGTACTAGCTGAGGATTCCGACCACTGGAGACAGTTCAAAGTTATCATTACAATGGACTTACTGACTCGGTGTATGAGACAGGGGAGTTTGTGAAATAATTCTTCTGTCCTACATGCAAGTTAAATATTCCTATATATTTAGGAGACCACAGCCTGATTCAGTTTTGACTAAAATGAGCACGTAATGAAGTCATAAAATAGTTTATGTCATTCAAACTCTCCATGGGGAGAGGAGTGACTGTCTCCTCTGATCCTGTTGGGAACCTAAGGCAGTTAAGGCAGCTGTCTCAAAGCTTCTCACCATGGCCCAGGTGTATCAGAGAGGGCATAAAATTGTTGCCGTAATTCCAGACCAGTATCATCTAGTGGAAAGAAAAAAATTAAGTTTTGCATACTTATGTTACTAAGTTTGTTTCCATCTTTTCACTCCTATGCAGACAGAGTGGATATCAACATAAGAGAAATAACTGCATATTCAGTTCAAAGAGGTCCTAAACTCAAAGCCCTGTTCAGTTCATCTATGTTGTCAAAATTTAAGTATTGCTTATTCCTTGTTTCGATTTGAGTTCACAAATTCCCCTAAGAAATTCCAGATAATGATTGCAATGATGTTTAAAATTGTTTAAAATGTTTAATTTTTAAGCATAGAAATTTGGGTCACTTAAACCTTCTTGGCTGATGTCATATTGGTTCCTTCTACTTTTTAATATATGTGTCAGCATCAAGTTTTGCACACAGTTTATTCTAGAATTTCTCTCCTCCCTCACAAAGGAGTAATGTAAGAGTCTCTGAAGTAGGAGGATTTTGACTATCTCAATATCAGAAAGTGCTTCAGATAATGTATCTGCAAATTAAAACATTTTTAAGGTATCTGGAGCTTTTCTGTTTAGAACTGATTTGGATGTTCTTTTTGGATGTTTGGATGTTTGGATGAAGCAGTTCTTCCTTGGTGACATGAGATTCATGGGATCTTTGCAGGGACAAGCCCTCTGATTGGAACCACCACCCATGTTCTGCTTCCCCTCCAGAACAATACAGGAAACTCATCTGAGAGGCAAATTTTGAGCCATAACTCTGATTATGGATCAGGTTTAGACTGCTGTGATGTCTCAGTCAGCTCCAAACCAACTCAGAAATAGATTCACTGATCAGAAATAGTATGTGCCTTAGAAAGCCAAAGTAATTATAGTGGACTTTGCAGAGTATACTGCTGGGGATAGCAATGTCACATAGGACAGGACATCTTCTAGATGTTGACTGGGTAAATGAGTACAAAAAATGGGTACATATTCTCTGAGTTTCCTTGGACAAGGAAATTAAAATTAATTATTGCTCCTGCATAATTATTCATATTTCTTATTATGGTTCTAGAGAATATGCTCATAATTGCAATTTTAAACAGAATAAATATATCACTTCTTAATGTCCCAGGTTATAAATCTCTGTAGGAGTAACAGACCATACAGCAGATTAGAACCTTTTCTTTCCTGAGGACTGTAGGATCATTCTCATGATGCTCCCAAATCCATACAAGAGGCCTATATCTTTTTACATAAATTTTTCATAAGGCTGTGATTACAATTATATATCAGAATACAAAAAATAAAAAAAATACTTTAATAGAATTACAAGCACTGACTGGTCTGAAATTTTTATCATAATTTAAAGCAAATTTCAGTTCAATGACTTCTGACAAAGTTTTTTGTTTAGGTTTTTTTATTTATTTATTTTTACGAAAACTCAAGCACCTGTCTGGGGCACAGCATAAAGTAAAATGGGAAATAAATAATTTTGTTTGCCACAGCTTCAAAACCTTGGAAAAACATTGTTTGATTATTGATTTTGAATATATAGAGTTGTTGTATGGATGTCATATATGGTTAAACCCAGGAATATTTAAAGCCATTTTCAATTAAAAAGAAGCTGAAACACAAAAAAAAGTGCATGTGATTTGCAGAGAGGGAATTCCCATGTACACTGAAATATGGTGTCAGGTAAGGTTCTTAAATAGATTTTTTTGATAATCAACATAAACCTTATCCATCCATTTACAGTGAGCTGTGTTGAAATGTGAAGCTTTCCTGAACTCATTGCTACAATATTATCATTACATTAATTGGCCAAAATTTTGGTCTGCTTTATATCCAAGCTGAGATCAACAGAAAAACTGCAGGCTTGTAACAGTATTATAAAGGGCAGAGTTTATTCTATTCTGTTTTTTTCCAAACTGCAGCTGGCATCAGGAGGTAATGATGAAAGGAATGAAAGGAATCTAGAAAATTAGTTCTACATTTTGACAATTATTTGAACAATTTAGTGGGAGTCTAGATTTCATTGATTAAAGAAAGCGCCAAAGAATTGCTGAGTAGAATGAAGTATTTAGTATATGTTTTGCAAGAAAGTGTTGAAAAGTGAACATTTATTAAAAAAAGGAATGACATGAAGATTACCTTTAGAGAAAATTAATAAAACTGGTAGCTTAGACTAACCTCTCCCTGTTAAATCAATAATATCCAATGACCTGCTTGGAGAAGTGGTGAGTTCCAACAGCAGTGATTGACTTCTGTAATGGCTGTGGGTTCTGTGTACTTTCTCAAAATCAAGACCACAAGCTCTTAGACCTGGACCTGGATCCTTAGTTCAACCTAGGTATCTTAAACACACACAAAAAAAAACATTTTGCAGAACTGTTTTTTTTTTTTTCTATAGACTCCTGTCCTTGATTAGCCTCACTGTGTGATCACAGAAGGAACTGAAGCATAAAAATATGAAGAACTTTTGTGATTTTTCCTGCAGAACCTGTTCCTCATCTAAACAGAAGAAGAAAAGAAAGAAAGGAAAGCAGCAGAA
>VZSZ01004917.1:340609-378796 GCA_013398815.1 Ibidorhyncha struthersii
ATCTCCAATCTTTGGAAAGCATTATGAATGAACCTATCATATCTAATTCAAAAATTTAACCTTTATATATAATTTAGGATGAGGAAACAAATCAAGATATAAGTACAAGTAAAATCAGCTTAGATTAAAAGTCCATCTAGGTGAGTACCTATGTTCAATAATGGCTAATTCACAGATACCATGGGGAGAATACAGTAGGATGGAAAAAATACTTCTCCAGAATAGTCACAGAGGTTTAAACAGGTTTTGTAGCAGGGACTTCTTTAGTCAGCAATTTTCTTTCTTAGGTAAAAAGCCATCTTGTGTCCATTTTAACTGTATGAACAGTGACTCCAGAATTTCATTTTCCCTTTTGCTCATGATTTTATAGACCTCTATCATGTTTGGTTTTGTCTTTTTTCTTGTGTTTTACTCTATTTAATTCTTTTGCATATCAAACTTTCTCCATAATCTTTCTAGTTTTTCTCTCCTTCCAGAAGGAGTAGGGAGCTTGAGCATCACATAAATTCATACCCAGGATTTCTCTTTGGTTTATTCTCTATCCCTTTCCTAATAATTTTGATATTTTTTGCCTACTTCTGATCACCGAGAACATATTTTCATAGAAACACATATCATACTTCTAAGATCTTGTCTCTGGGGGACAAGAGACCATTACTTTATTAGCAAGGTCAGAATTGTTTTTCTCATGTGCACCACTAATGAATTAGTGCATCCATCTGCAATGAATTTTGTCTGCCATTCTAATGTTCAGTCACTTTCTCTAATAAGGGTCTCTTGCAGTTCTGTTCCACAGACATTTGTCTTTACTGCCCTGAATAATTTAGTACCATCAGTAAACTTTATCATCTCAGTAGTCACTTCTTTCTAGACATAGTTTCTGAATATATGCAAACAGTATGGAAAGGCACAGACATTTGTGCAGAAATCCACCTCTGATTTTTTCACTATGAAGACCGATCCTTCACTCTTTTTTGTATTTTAATTAATTATATAGTTATGTAAGAATCTTTCATTTTATATTATTTTAGCTTTCTCTATCCTTTACAAACTTTGCTGAAGCACATTTCTGAAGTTCTTTAAATCCAAGTGTGACGCAGAGCAAGTAGGTTTTAGTGTTGCAATTTGTAAATGAAGAATTGGGCCAAACTTTGTCAGCTCATCAAAGAAACTTTTTGGTTGCCAAAATCTTTTTAAAAGTCTGCCTTGAAGAAATCCCCTGATAATTAGATCCTGGAAAAGCAATAGAAGCACCTAAACTAACAAGACAAGAAGAGAATTTGCCAAGAACGTAACCTTTCAAGTCTTTATAATGAGAGTAGGGATGTTCTGGGAAGGTCATCAGAGTCAATAATGAGTCAACAATGAAAGAGTTGCTTAAAGAATGCTACGGAGGTCATAAAAAATGTTTCTCAACCAGTGAGAAAATATGTTTGAGGGCTAGAAAAATATTTTCAGTGTAGTAAGCAAAGACCAAAATTAAACTGATGAAAAAAAATTAAAAAATACACACATGGGAATGTGGTAAAGGAAGTTGTTAAGTACAGAAGAAGGACAGGAACTTGGCATTAGAACATAAAACAGAATGGGTTGAAGAAAATAAATAAGCAACTAGTACATTTACTAGGGAATAAATGATTAATTGGGAGGGTAATCAACTCTGCAACAAGTAAGGTAATCAAACATTCAGAGAAGCAATAAGAGTGCTAATTTGAAGTATTTGGAATCAATTACACAATTAAGCAGTTGATAATGAGGCAATTTAGGAAAAATAGGACTATAGGCTAAAGAAATACCTGGTTCTGAGTGAACACTTACTTATACAGTAGTCCAAGAGGAGCAAGACACTTACCAGCTAATAGTTTCGTAAAGAGAATGTGGGATGAAGTCAACATATGGAGCCTACACCCTTAATGCTGCACAGCCCTATAATGGGTAAGTCCCAGAAGAGGGCAGTGGTGCTCCATGGAGACCATCAAATGATGGTAGTCAAGATTTTCAATGACTCTGGTCTGGCACCCATCATAAACAAGTTCTTGCCTACACAGGACTGAAGTTGGGCAGCAGGGTGCTGCAGAGATGTATCTGAACGTTGGTTCTCTTGGAGGTATAAGGCTCTCCTCTAGCACAGGGGTGAAAATATTTACGCTTCCTGTCCTCCAATATGTCTTTTATTGTTTCAGGTGGCACTTTGAAATATGGTGAGCACTGAGCTTCCGTACAACATTAGTGCTTATCTCCTTTCTCCTTCTGCTTGTCTAAATGACTTGATATGAACCAACTCATGTTGTTTGGCCTTCACAGGAGAAATGGTTCACTGAGATTCCTGGGGTCCCATTATAAGTTATAGCAGCTGTAATTTCAGCCACTTTATGGAGCAGTCCATTTGTGTCTGCTCCAGTTCCTAATGCTACCAGCCAGTCTGTAAAATGATCCTAATCTATTACATTTAAGTCATTTGAGTCATCTTTTTGAAGATTGTTGAGTGCAGAGATACCCATAAGGAAACAATGTAAGTTTTCCATATACCACATATGTTATATGTCTGGTGAAATGTACTGCACACATTTAAAAAAGTGACAGTATTACAAAACTGACAACTTTTCATGACCTTTTGTATTATAATGTATTTTAAACATATGGCAGGATTCCGTTCTTCTCATGGATGTGGCAGATACAGTATGAATATTTCATGAATTGTATCTGCATGTGAAAAAAAAAATTGTTCAAGAAACAAGAGATTCAGGAAAACACATTAGCCTTTTACATTTAAAGTAGGAAAATAGCTACTGATTAAATATATTACAATGAATATTTATGGGAAACAGTGAATATTTATTGAGAAGCAGTGAACATCAAGAAGTAAAACACTAAACCCAAAATTATGATCCAGTGGCATTCTTTATTTTTTGGTTTAGGTTTTGTGATCAATTGTAATGTGGCATGTTTTGTTACTTCTTTTTATCTTTGTTTCTTTTGTATCCTTTGTTTATTTAAAATACAAGCTCTTTAAATCTTTAAATATTCTGACTTAGGTACCTTGATGTTCTATCAGTTATCATACGCAAAGTTCAGAGTAATTGAACATAGATGCCCCTAATACACCTTAAATTATTTTATGTGTATCCTAGGGGCTTCCCTTAGACACACAGTAACAAAAAGTAAGAATACATTCTTTCATCTGTGTTGCACAGAAGCTATTTCTTAACATTTTGCTCTCCAGATACATATTGGGCAATGTCCAATACATTGTAGTTAAGCTGCTTCTACTGAAAAGAGAGAAGCATAATTCAGATTTGTACATTAAAGAGTTCTGCAGTCTAAGGTCAAATATGCTTCAAATAAGTATGCAAATAATTTGACAGAATCTTCAGAGATTCAAAGCCACATTCGTGCTGCAGCAAAAACTCAGTGTTGTGTTTTGTTTTTCCAAAGGAAACTTGCTTATGCCTGGTGTTTCTTTTCAAGCTATTCTCACAGATAGTCTAAAAGGTAATGTTGGTAAATTGCTTGACTTCATTCATGAATCTAAAGAAAATAAAATGTCTGTGTTTGTTTTTCATTGAAAAATATAATGTTTCAACTGACAAGAGTATTTTGGGCTTCATCTAATAATGTGAAGTTAATAACAGTCTTAGACAGGTGCTCTACTATGCATCTGTTTCCTATTGGGGCCCCCAACATAAGAAGGACGTGGACCTGTTGGAGTGAGTCCAGAGGAGGGTCACGAAGATAATCAGAGCGTTGGAGCACCTCTTCTTGAAGATGGGCTGAGAGAGTTATGTTTGTTCAGACTGGAGAAGAGAAGACTCCCAGGAGATCTTATAGCTGTTTTCCAGTATTTAAAAGGGGTCTACAGGAAAGATGGGGAGGGACTCTTTATCAGGAAGTGTAGTAATAGGATGAGGGTAACAGTATTAAACTGAAGGAGTGTGCATTTAGACTAGATACTAGGAAGAAATTTTTTACTCTGAGGGTGGTGAAACACTTGAACAGGTTTGCTGGGAGAAGTTGTGGATGCCCCATCCCTGGAGGTGTTCAAGGCCAGGCTGGATGGAGCTTTGAGTAAGGTGGTCTAGTGGAAAGTGTCCTTGCCTGTGGGAAGGGGGTTGGAACCTAGATGATCTTTAAGGTCCCTTCCAACTCTAATGGTTGTATGACGATTCTATGATGCTTGGTATCTCCTCTGATCAGGAGGTCATCTGGTCCTTCCATGACACTGGCAAGAGTAGTCATTAATTCATTTTCTTTGGAGAAATGCATCCCTATTGTTCATGAAACAGATAAAAAGCGTACATTGAACTATAAGGGGCTGTGTGAAAATGGAGGTACAAAGCTTGGAGAGCATGGTAACTGCTTTCAATATCTTAGAGGCCCCTTCTTATTTGACAGGTAGCCATAGATTTAAGGATATTTGGATGTGTACTCCTCAATGAAGTAATTA
The DNA here is from genome assembly GCA_013398815.1 of Ibidorhyncha struthersii. NCBI lineage: Eukaryota > Metazoa > Chordata > Aves > Charadriiformes > Charadriidae > Ibidorhyncha > Ibidorhyncha struthersii. Next base: position 345,054 of record VZSZ01004917.1, read on the forward strand.
AAATTGAATAAAAATTGAATAAAGCATTCAATTTAGGGGTGATTCTAAGGGGACACCTTCAACTGACTAACAAATTTGTTCTATGAATTTTATACAATGACCTCATAAAGTTTTCCAGAGTAATCTTCTTGCACATATAGTTCTGATACAGTTTACGTTTTAAACTGGATTCCTTCTTTGAGGAGGACAATGCTTGAAGATGAATGAGAATAAAGGAACTACACTACTATTTGCACTATTATTTTAGTCAAGATGTTACAACCATTTAACTAATAATGGCACGGCAGTTTTCAAAACAACTTCAGTAGCCATCTGTATTGCTGAGCAAAAGGAATAATAAGTTTTTAAATAAGAAATTTTGCATAGTAGAGGGAGTTTCTACTGAAAGAAATAGAGAGGAGAAAATTAACATGTACAATTCACATACTTAGAAAACTGTTACTGGTAGGACCAAGCTTACGATACACATATGTGCCCTTTTAAATGTTTGTAGTGTTACCTTCAGCCATGCAGTTACTATTATTTATGGTCCCAGAAGGCCTCTACTGCCATATACATCTATACATAATAACGTATCAGATTTATCATCCTGACTTGAGCCAAATTTATGTCCTCTAAAAGTTTACAATAGTTAACTTTTTGAATATTCCTTGCAGAAGGGTATTACCACTTGTGCTGACTATGTTAGGGAATGAATTTTGGAGGCAATATGAAAGTAGTAACTAAATTACAGGAACAAAATAAGAAAAAAAATCTATAATGATTTACTGCACATTTTAAAGGTTTGTATGGTAGAAATCTCTTGCTCAGACTTGAGTTGTCCCAAAGCACATACCTCAAGACAATCAAGGAGGCATGTGAACTTCAGATTACTTAGAGAGAAATGAGTGGTCAACAATGAGTTTGTCTTCATTCTGTGACAGTCATGTCGCTGTCTTAGTATGAAGTAATATATCTATGGTTATTGTTAGTTATATGTCAAGAGTAACTATAACTTTCCAGTTGTCATTGTGTTATAGTATGCCTATAGAGGACATAGATGGCAAGGTGAGCTTTGCTAGCAATGAAGACAGGTAGACAGATGGCTTAAAAAAGGCTTATAGTTTTAATGAAGAAAAAAGTCCTGTCATAAAAAGACACAACTGTTTTGACATTGGAGTAAAGTTGAGGCGCAGGAGCATCACTGAAGACACACAGAAAGCTTTATCAGTTGAAGGGTGACGTTACCTGGACTGTTCTTAACCACCACAGTATTCCCATACCTTGCCAGAGAAAGACTACTTGTGCAATGAAAATAAAGTCCCAGTTTATTACATGTATATTGATAAAAATAAACACAGAAATATTCAAATAAATATGTGTGTGCATGTGTGCATACATGTAAATATATAAAGAGTAGGCTGTATATATAGTGATGCTGTCTTCCAGTACTCCTAGCAACTATGCTGATGGGATTATGGTGAAAGAACTGGGCATAATTTTGCCCCTCTGCATACCAGTGTTTCAGTTTTGATGGATTGTGAGAAGCGTCCATGCACTGCTGCAGTAAATGTTACCTTTCCTGGTGAAATCAGTGGAAGGTCACTAGATGGTGAATGGTTAGAAGCTGTAACAGGTAGCATAGGAGAAGATGAGGGAGCTGCCAGGGAAAGAGAAGGCTAGTGAAGGGATCTATTTGCTGAGTTCAGGTAACATCAAAAGCCCACTTTGATTCAGTCAGAAGAGAGGCTATGCCATGTGCCTCTTTAGAGAAATTCAAAACTCAACTGGACGAGGGTGGGAGTCACTGCATCTCACTGGGATGTTAGCCCTGGTTTTGGGCGCTCAGACTCAATGACTTCCAGAGGTGCTTCAACCCCAGTTTGTGCTGCAGTTCCATGGCTCTGTGGTGTAATGTCCCAAGGCAATAATTTGCCTTTTTATGTTCTCTGTCCCGGTGCCTGAAAGCATGTGGATGGAAGCACAGACAGACTCATGTAGACTTATAAAGAGCAAGTATAAAACGTGCAAGTGTGGTGTTCACATTGGGCGGAATTTTCTCTAAAGATAATAATAAAGAAAGTGTAAAAACAAGTAGTAATTTCAAAGCTTAACAATACATTAACTGTTGATAACCGAAAAAAACATTCTTTTTAATCCAAGAGGTGTAGTTATTGATTCCAGATGTTTTTGTTTGCAAATTCTCAACACTTGAGACATTTAATGTACAAATAACATTTGTCAGTCCATGTTTGGCTATAAAATGTCAAAAAAAACCTGCAAACCCTAGTAGTAATTTCTCAGTGTTTACAGACAATGAAACTTTGAACACATTACTTTTTTATGTTATTCTTCTACCTCTAGTGCCTGTAGCTTGTGCACTTTTTCAGGAAACACCTGCCTTGTTTTGAAGTTCTAAAATAGAAGATATAAATTGTACTCCTTGAAAACTTTTATTTTTTAAAAAGCGTTTACTTGTTTTAACTTCTGTATTATTAATGTGCGTTACCTTTTATCTGGCCAGTTTGGTGCAGCTTTTCAAATGGCAAGATGACCTCTGCTGCTGTAATTAGATGTAAATCACATTGATAATTCCTTTGGAATTTATTTTCTACTTGTAATTGCAATATAATTTCTATTAGCTTTATGCTCTTTGTGACTAGTCTTTCACTTGAGCTTCTGTGTTATGGCAGCCTTCTATTTTTGCAAGTTTAATCAGTGTTCCATTACTATTTTAATTACTGTAGTACACTAAAAGTGTGCCAGAGACTGTAGATGGGTTCTGTGAAACAGAGCAGACTTTTTAATAATGGTTCTCAGTGACTATCTATATTTGAATTTATTATAAAATGTATGTTTTCTGTAGAGAATATTTGCAAATTCTGGTTATTTCAATTATGCAAAATTTCCAAATCTGTATCATTCAAGACAATAATTTGAGGGCTTTTTTTGTGATTCTTGTGATGAAATTCATGCATTCTTAATGAAGTATATTGATATATGCAGAAAGTGTGTAAGATCTCAGAAAACTAGACAGAGAACTGGAAGAGTTTGTAGAGATCTTATAGTGTCACATGCATGTCTGTGAAGTACTTGGAAATCACAATCTGAAAGAAAAAATAGATAAAAAATTAATACCTGCAAGGTAGTCACAAAACTTTTATTAACAGTGATGGGGTAAGAATATGTGTAACACAAACATGGTGTGAAAGAGAGAGATAAATGCCCTGACTACAGATTGCTGGTTTGCTTACCCACAAAGCATCATAGGGATTGGGAGGTCGCAGAACAGTGTAACAGATAAAACTCCAGAAGCACTTAGGTTGATCTGCTGAGACCTTGTCTAATTCATCACAGAGAGGTTAAGAGGGGCATAGTTTTCATTTCCTCAAGAGTAAAATGAAAAGACGTAAATAAGGCGGAGCTTGAAGCTACTTTCAGCCATAGCGTCCAATGCTTTCCATTCTGCAAGTACTTGTAAACATGATTAATTTTGTGCCTGTAAGTTCCTATGTTGGTAAATAAGTTGAGAACAAGCAACTTTGATGTACTATAAAGTAAATAGCAGTTTACATCCATATGCAGTTCCAAAGTTGTTTCTGCAGTTATCTTCTCTGTTTAAGTTTGCCCCTTACTTTTGATCAGGCTTGTCTGTGTGTGTGTGTTTGCCTTCCTGTGTGATTAAACCCATTTTATTTCAGTATGCTTATTCTGTCAACCATTTGTCTTAACCTGCTTTGAATATGAAAATAGATTCTTACAAAAAAAATCTTTAATAAATATCTTCTAATTCTATCTTTATTTACAAGCTTTGGTGTTTAGCAAGTCAAAAGTAAACTTATAAATTGACTGAAAAAACATTAAGAAGCAGGTTTTTTTTCTCTCGGTTGGGCTTTCTTACGTTCAGAACTGGGTATTTAGAATGCCATCAGCTCGGGAGGAATATACCTGGAGGGGAACCGAATTTAAGCTCTGTAAAGAGGGAAGCAGAAAGTATTTTTAAAAATTAATTCTTTCTCAATGGTGAAATAGTTTTTCTAAAATAATTATAAATGCCAGTGATTTCAATAGAATAGTGATTAAAACAATTAAGAAAACAAAACAGCCAGCACACCAATTGCCGTGAATGACTTTCACAGGGAGACACTCTTGGCAAGGTACTGAAGAAAGCAGTAGCTGGGGGAGCAGTTAGGAAAAATCCTCCCTATCCTACTTAGACATCTGAGATGTGTGTCTTCCTTGATCTGAATGTCTAAATGCTTATCCCATCTGGTTTTCAATTAGGGCATATCCCAACACACAAGTCAGTGTAGGAGCCCAGTTTTCTCAGTGAAGTCTGAGCAATCCGTGGGAATCCACACCGTGCAGAGCAGGAGTGAGTACAGAGGATCTAGTTTACTGTACATTCAGACTTCAGCTCTCTTTAGCCTAATTTTTCAGTGCAAACAAGCAAGTTCATAGTTACCCCTTTCTCATTAAGGGTTACCAGTGGGGGGGGAATTACCTCATGTTATGAACATTGGTTTTATAATCACTTCTCAGAACATGCATTGGACTTAAACTATGCAGTCTTTTTGCTGGATCTTTGAAATAGTGATTTTGGTTCATTTTATCATAAATCCATAAAATACAAGGAACAACCATAATGTTAAAATATAGATTTCTAAGGCAGATTTCAATTTTGTGTATGCAGTGCGTACACATTATTAAGAATACATAAATATGAATAGTTTAGGCATGGAAACATGGGAAAGACAGGGAAAGTAGAATCTTGCCCATCTGTGAGCAAGAAGACAAAGGATTAATTCAGCCATATCATCTAACTGTACCTTTACATCCACTGTTCTGTTGTATTTTTCTGTGCTTGGACTGCTCTGGACATATGGTAATGCTTCTGCAGGGTTATAATTAGCACACAAAGGTCTGAAAAAAACTTTTCTCAGTGAATTAAGGTTGGACTAAAGATTAAATTAAAGCAGAGCTGTATACCTGAGGAGCTTCAGGCATTTCTGTCATTTCTGTCTCTATATAACTGAAGACTGTGGGCAGAATAAATGAAATACAAGTGTTCTTCACTATTTTATTTCAGCAAAATACATATACCTTCTTGAAATATTGAGATGTTAGATACCAAGTTCAAAAGGACACTGGTTTTCTTGTGGAGTTTTGCCAATGTTTGTCCTTTTGATAGTGATAAAATTTAACAGATTGAGTGCAAGTTACCTGTCCTTAGAAATAGCAGGACACTGTATGTTTCTTGCTTCGTTTATAATGAAAAAAGTACCCGTGCTGTCTTTAATGTCCTTTCTCTGACAACATCCTGAAAATGTTTTTATCTTGTTTTAAAGATTTGATCATTTTATAACATTTGAACAGTGAATTATTGCTTCATGAATCAAAAGTATTCTACAGTCTTCAAAAAGCACTAGACAGTTGTAACATGTGAGGGCAGTTCATGATCAGTGAAACCCAGTCCCCAAAAGCAAGCAGTATCAAACCACTGCGGTGGAACTTTGAACCTCCGGAGAATGATTGAAGGTCTTGGCAGGTGTCATTTACTGTGTCATTCACCTTGAAGTTTCCCTGGCTAGACATGTGGTTACTTTACTAGCAAATTTCAGACTGCCAGGGCAGACAAATGTTCTGTCTCTCCAGTTCACTCAGTACATACATCCAAATTTATATTTGCCCCCTTGGGCGAAAGTCAGTGCTATTATCCATCTGTCCTGTATTTTCTCTTTGACCTCTTCATGCTCACTTCCTGGTTCAATGGGATAGTTTAACTACCTGCGCAATTTTCTTTTATCAGTCTCAGAAATCTTATGTGTGCTTTCCAAATTCAGAAAAACAAGAAAGTGGAATCAGACCTACTAGATGATAAATAATTCTTCAGTTAATGGCATGTCCCACATGAAGCATAAAGGACTATAGTTTTAAAGTTATATATGCCTTAATTCAAAAATTTTATACTTATATATAATGCATATAAAAGCAAAATATATCATTCCACATAGCTGTATTCTTGAAGTAAAATGCCAGCATTTGCAAAAAAAACCAAAAAGCTACCAGAGAAGGAACACTGCTCTTTTGTTAAAGTCACACCAATTATTCAAATTATTTTACTCACAGTATTACATTATTCTTTATTGAAGACCACAGCACAATGACCTATTGCTCATATGAGACCTGCCCTTATTTCCTTTTGGTGGGCAGAACTTCAGTGAATCTGTTATGATCACCATTTCCTATTGAACTGTCATGACGAACTTGGAGAGATACCATCCAGGATGCAGGTGTTCAGGTCAAACAAGAGAGAAGGAAGTTCAAAGGCATTCCCTCCCACAATTCCTGATGCTGTAATGCCAGCACACTGTGTCACAGGAAGTCTCTGAAACACCCATGCGAGGGTGTACTCACCCAGTGAAATACTCAGACATATTTCATAGCAGCTGGAAGTCAAAAAATGAATGGGTTTTGTTCATTGGTAACTGAAAGAAAGCAATTTGTTCAGATATATTGGGAAAGCATACTCAATTATACAAGGGCTTTATACTTTGTCTTCTATAAGATGGACATTAACTTCATCAGCCTATCCAGATCTTCCTTGTAAATTACAATAAAAGGTGTTGTTCAACAAGCTTGTCATCCTGTGGGTTTTTTTTTTCTGATTGCATATAATAGCTGGAAAACTCTTGAAAATGCGTATGTTGCCATTGTTATCAAGAAAGTTAAAATTCTTTAAGCTCTCTTGGGAGAAAGAGGGTTGGAATTAGTTCTCCTCCCCTCTTCTCCCTGGAGACACACATAACTTGTGCGGGTTTAATGAAATTTGCTAAGATTTCTGTAGATGTCATTAAGCAACTCAGTGAAACAATTACCATGTTGTTCTCCAGTGGTGTGCAGCTATCAGTCATAACCAAACAAGCAGGCAGCTTCTCTAGTCACATCAGCAGGTGATCTATATAAAGGAGGCTTGCTTTACAGACTACTGTTTGGACTGCAGTGTAATAGAGATGTAACACGTTATTGAGATGTCAGTTTAAATAGAAGCCATTATGTCATCTAATAACAATTGCTATTTAGGCCGCAGGCACCGGTGCTAATGTTAGCATGTGAGTAGTAACTACATATAGTATGAAAACAGAAAACATTAAAAGCATCAATAAAACAAAGCACATGCAATAAATAGCTAACTTTTAAGTAATCTTTTATAGATACTGAGCCAAGAGGGAAGGTGATGCCTACCTTGCCTTGTAAGATTCATTTAAAATAAACCAAACCATTTTTTACACTATTGTGCTGCAAGATAGCAAGAAAAATCAGGTTAAATCTTTAAATGTTGTAGTACAGAGGCAAATCACTGCACTTTGCTAAAACACTGTGTCTAGTACTGCTTTTTTAAGTAATTTTTGTGTGCGTGCTTTATAATCAACTGTGTGATTGTGCATTTTATGTTCAATTTCCAGAGCAGCATCCTGATGACCATTGCCCAGGACTGTTGGCTTTCCCTAAATGTTCCCTGGAGTAATGTTTCACTTACAAGCATCATTTTAAATGTAGCCTTCTGTAGCACTTTCCTTGTGATCCTCAACCTCTGCAAAGGGGTTATGTTTTAAAAACATGTGGCAAATGCTGGCCACCTGTTAAGAGCTAATGATGCGAAAAGAAAGACCGTTATGTCAGGACATTTTCTTAGAGAAGGTGATAAAAAGGACAAAAATCTTTCAAGCTGGAGCAGCGTTAACTTTAACCTATTTTGGACTCCGCCCTTACAAATGCTACTTCAGAGGTAGCCATAATCCTCTTGAAAGAATTGGGTGAGGGTAAGAACGGGGAGGTTTTGGCATGATAATTGCAAACGTGCAATTTTCTGTGCAAGTTTTACACCCTTATCTAGAAAGGACACTTGTTTAATCTTTCTTTTCCTCCAGACAGTACTGGATAATAAGAAGAACCATGGACAGATTAAGATTAATCGCTTCAGTAAGAGTGGGGCTGTCTTTTCTGGTACAACGGGCATACAACATTGTCAGCAAAACAGAATAGATGGTTTCCAAATCCACTTGAAAATTATACTAGTCTGGTGACAGAGATATCTTCAAAGGAACAAACAAGAAGGACAGATTCACATTTGCAGAATTAAATAAAGGGGTAAAACATAAATTAGGATCAATATAGATGTGAAAAAGCACCCCTATTTTCCTCTGTCTCCCCCTTCAAGATTAAACTGTTGTGCAAGGTATCAAATAGATATTTAGATAACATCTGCCTAAACTTGATAAAAATGTAGGATAAGGTTTTTTGTACGTATTTGAATTTAAGCATTCAATCAGCAGATTTTAAGAGGGGAAAAAAAAGTGGTGGGGTAGGTAGAATTACACATTACTGAAGAAACTGGAGCCACAGTGTTATAACTTTGGCTTCAAAATGCATTTTTTCCTTGTCTCCAGATGCCACTAGCAAAATGGATAGTTTGGATCCACAAAGAGAAGAAAGGGTGTATTTGTGCCAACATATGTTTGACATCCTTATTTTTGTTTGGCACCTAGGAGCAACAGTGCTTCTCATGGGATTCAAAGTTCAAAGTTAGGTGCCATTTTTGTAATTACATACAGATGCATAAGCAGGATTATAGCAGGCAAATGAAGGGCTCTTTTACATAACAAGGTGCACTTGTCTGTACTTCTTAGTAATCAGTTACAGAGATTGCCATTGTTCTAAGCAGAAGTAGAAATTACAATGTCAAAGCATGTCTTGGCCAGTAACCGTTTGGAAACTTCTTTTTTTTTCATGGTAATCAGCTAAAACATCCATGTATATAAAGGGTTCCTTTTCTTTCTTGAAGAATTTGTATCTGGGTTTAGGATGCCTCATTCGTTCCTTTGTATTCATACTGAGTAATACTTTCTTCCATGACAGTCCAAGTGATGGTAACAATGTAGGGAGACCAACTAGATTACAACCGATAAATGCTTCTCCTCAAACCTCATGAATACTTCAGAATATATGTTGCAAATTTTAGCTTGTATAAAATAAAGTCGGTGCAAAGAGCTTTCCTTTCTTCAATGACCTTCATTGTCATAGAGCCTGAAAGATTCTTCCAGCTCCATTTTTATTTTGTTAATATCCTATTCAATTTCAAACATGGAAAACAAAGAAAATGCATATTGCATTAGTATAATGTGTAGAAATTCCATCTTTAGAAGCTGTAAGAGCTCTGCAAATGCTTTCAATGGAAATATAATCATAACCATAATTACTTGGTTTTGGAAGTAAAGAACAGTAGCATTTTAAATTACTTTCTAAAATTACTCCTACTGAAACAAAAGCAAAGTTGTATTGTTAGAGAAACAGGAAATAAACAATATGATTACCATTTTTAGTAGAAATTGTGATATTTAAATGTGCAATTGTAGCTTGACTGAAGTAGTGTTCATTGTACCTAAATCATTAAATTAAAACTTGTGAAAAAGTTTTACATTGCAATATTTTGAAAATCGAAGTGGTAAGAAGTATTAAAAAGAAAGTTGATCTCTTGTAAGCAAATTACACCTTCAACAAGTTTATAAAATATTTTGGTGAATCATTTGCTAATATCCATCTTATTTTTCAGCTAACTTTATTTCTTAACTGTTTTTCAAGAAGATATTTTAAATTCCTCATTTCACTATTTTTTTTTCTGTTTTCTGTGGATAGCAACATTGTACCTCAAAAGCTTCATAGCCTCAACGCAGGAGCTCAGGTGTTCATTCTTTTTTTGAACCATCACTAACAGAGGAAGAGAGGAGGCTGCATTCCCGTGCTCTGCACTGGATGTTGTCAAAATTGGCAGCTCCAACAGAGGGAACACTATGTCCCATCTGAGCAAAAAAATCAAACAGAGAGACATTTAACATCATCATGTTTTGTCAAAATGTGTTTAACAGGAATGCTATGCATACATATATAAGACAAATGCAATATATAACATAGCATGCATATACAATGACAAACCCTAGATTTTCAGCTAAAATGGTTGTTGAATGCAAAATTGCTTTTACCTAAATGTATAGCCCTTAACTTTGTCTACAAGGACAGAATCCTCCATTAACTGCTGAATTCTTACATAAGCAATGTGCTAAATTCTTCATTGAAGTTAGTGGAAAGTATTCTGTCTATTAAGTGGAATTAGTAATTTAATATTATAAATCTCTGTAAGAACAACAGCAATAACTCTGAATTAATGGGAAATTTTTGTCTCAACACAGCAAATGAATGGTGCTTGTGTTAAATATTATTTTAAAATCAATGGAAGTACTATAAAATAGCAAGCAATCATCTGATGTTAAACTTTAGATTTACTGAGATATTTCAGAGTCTAAATTTCACTTTAGTAAAATTTCTGCTCAAATGAAATTTAAATATGTAACTGTAACAAAGTGATTTCCAAAAATCCCCCTTCAAGTTGCTTGTCTACATATGCTTGTATATTTTCTGTAAGTTTGGTTATTTTCCCTAAGAGTAAAGAATGTAACACGTTCTAAAAGCATTAAATGTCTTCTGAAAGCATGTAATTGTCTCCATTTAATGTTTAGAACACTAGGCATCTGCCTGATGATCTACAGAGCAGGTGTCCAAGTTTAAACCACTTTTGTACTCAAAGGCTTAATACCCAACTTGCTAGGTAAATCCAGGCATACAAGCTGGGCCTTAGTACTGGACTTTCAGCAGTTCCAGTTTTATCACGTGTATATCCTAATGACTGAAAATTGCAGTGGAAGGTAATCTATAGCCATAGTAACTGTTTCACGATTTCAACCATCTTGCATAAACAACCATCTCCCATAAGATATATGCTTAGCCTCATTTTGTGTTTAAATTTAAAAAAAGACAATTTTTCTGCAATATTATATGACAAAGGAATGCACATTTTATTACAGACATAATAAATCAGATCAACATTTTTGTTGGGAAGTAATATTTCATGGGAACAGTAGCATAGAGACCTACAGTAAAGTTCAGCCTTGTAACTCTTTCTCTCATTGTTCTTTTTTGTATAACAAAACAGGTGTCATTGACATTTAGAGCCGACATTCATGCCTGAACAGCTACTTTCTAAACACATTTAAACAAAAGACAAAAGCAGTCATTACTTTGGAGTTTCTTTCTGTTACGGATTCATACCTTCTGGGGACAAGAGACAAATGAAGGTAAGATGAAACCTTTAGATGTTGTCTTCATCAGTGTCGACACTGTTCCTTGGGGGCTGACAGCTGCTAATGAATTCATTTTAAACATGACACACAAGAAGAACAAAAATGCTGTTTAGTTTTGTTTCCTTCTTGAAGAAGAATAAGAATATCAACTAACACTGATCATAACAGGAAAGCCAATCTGTACTAATTTGAGATCAAATAAAAACAACAGATTCTTGAAGAAATCTTCACATTTTCCCAACAAATGAAATCAAGTTGGCTTTTTTAATTGAATTCTGACATTTTACCTGTTCATATGAAAATGCTGTAGCTATTACCTTGCTAGAAATAGTCAGAAGTTCAACTTTAATGAACTGATTAACCAGAACTCAGGTATCCATTGTCATCTCTTCACCTGACGAAAGTACTTTTATTCAGTTCCATCCTCCATCACCAAAACTTTTTACATTCTTTCAATATTGACATTGATTAAACTTCTCTTAAAACTACTTTGATATTGAGTCTTTTACTTCTGATTTAAGGAAAACATTTATTAAGATTTTACTTAACCACAGAATTTGAATTCTTTATTGAAAACGCGACGGTCCACATCCATAGCTATTCTGGATTGCCACTGAAATTCTTTCACATTCAAAATTTCAAATAAAAAGCAGCTCTGTCTTACCTTGTGAATCAGTCCAGTTTGTCCCTGTCGGTTGAGTGTGATTGTTACCATGAATCTAAGGCCTGACTGTGGCCCGCTGACTTACACTTACTGATAAGACCTGGTATGTTTAACTATACACTGTTCTTTAGCTAACTGAAGGGCATATGCTTATAATATATTCATGAAAAGAATTGTTTATGGGTTTTGATTACATCAGTCAAAGAGTACGGAAATATAAGGGTTTTTTTAAAGCTGAATATGTATATATGTGTAAAACAATAATTACCATACTGCTTTCATGCAATTTGAAATTAAAGTATGCTCAAAGCTCTTCCTATATGATTTGCATACATTATGAAGCATTTAGCCTTGTAAAGATCATATATCATTTGTCCTCTGGAAAAGAACTTTGAACATTAGAGGGAAGATTGGAGGCTAGGGGAAGTGTGCCATAAGGAAGAAGTCTATGTCTTATCTGCAGAAGAAATTCAAGAGAACGTAATGATGCAATCTCAACATTAACATACTTCGGAGTGTGGGGCAAAGCTTTGTAACATTGCATGCTAGCCTGGTAGCTCCTGTGAGGAGGAAAAAGCCCAACACTGGTTTTCATCACTAACACTTCAGTGATTACATTCAAACTCAGTGAATAATTTATTTAAAGAGAAGACAGACGTGCAAATACAGGATAATATATTCTCCTGAAGGTGTAATATACTCTACTAGAGAGTTTGCTTGCTACGGGTGAAACATTTTCACAAATAAAGGTACTCTTAAGTTCTGTTGCAAAGAAATATAAGTCAGGTAGATATAGCTGGAACTCAGACCTAGGTAACTACAGAAGATCACTTTCCCTTTAGAAAACATACACAGGGAGAAATAAGTTTTCATGAAACAAGTGGAGGGAACACATGAAATAAATATTCTCTGCATTTCCATTATTATTAACCTATCCATTAGTTAGGCAGAACTCAGTTTAAATTATGCATTGCTAAATTGAGAACCAGCTTGTAAACTTCAGACTGTTATAAGTGTATTTAAGTCTTCAAGTCTTAATGGCAATTTATATGTACACTAAATTCCTAGACTGAGATAATCAGCCTTGAGTTTTTAAAAATAATCTTGACCAATGCAGACAAACCAAGGAGGTATAAATTTGAAAAAACATCAATTAAAGAGATGTTAATATGTTAGGTTAGCAATGTTAGCAATAAGAACACTCATATTAGAGAACTTCTGTGACCTAATAAAATGATGAAAATATAAATAAACCAGGGAGCATAATTGTCCAAAGTAGGTATCAATAAAATCAGGATTTATCATGGGTATAGGCTTGTCTTGGATACTTAATTTTCTAGCATGTGCTCATATATTCTGTACAGATACATTGTTATGCTGAGTTTTCTAAAAATACATATATGTATATATTTAGAGAGAACTGTACTTATTTAAGACATTAGCACAGAATAAAATTACCTATGTATAATTCCAGATTGTTTTTTAAAACATTTAATTTGAAGGCATGAGCCTATGTTCCTTACCCTTCCCATTCAGGTGGGATTGAATTTGTGACATAAAAATATACAGGATCAAAGTTTTTCCATGTTACTTTTCCCTTTATGTGACAATTATTTATATATATTTATTATTTTTACATATAATTTTTTATATAAAAATTTGACTGTTATTCTTTGTTTTTTAATGAAGTTCAGGAAGGAAAGAATGATATAGCAACCTGAGTAGAATTAATTCTGCTGCCAGGAATTGTTCAAAATTTATTTAAAGGTCTGTTGCATTTTTCTGGAAGGTAAATGCACTCAGCAAAACATAAATCAGTGTTTTCAGGTTCTTAACTTTTTCTGAAACAAAATTTGGTTGTGGGCATCTTGGACCTGTTATTTTGTGAACTCTGTATCACAAAAAGAGTCCTCCTTCTTTCTGATATTCTGCTGTTGACGTAGCAGATCCTGCTATAAATTTGGTTTGCAAAGGTGCCACTCAGTGCAAAAACGTTTCAAAGGGATATTTTTCCCCCAGGCTGCTTTTTGTAGAATGCAGTTTCTATGTGCAGATACTGATTTTTATAAGTCTATTATTTCCTTACTCTCAGCTCTGATCTACATCCAGTCTGCCTGCAACTTTTTGCCACCATTGGAAGGTAGCCTCAATTTTTTTTTTTTTAAGCAACCACATTTGATGTAAAAAGCTGTGTGCTGGACTTGCACATTTGAAGGAGATTGTTTTGTGCCCCTTTTTATTGCCAACAGAGATTTGAAGTAATAGCAGACATTGTTAAAGAGAATGGAACATAAAATAAACTTTTATTGCTCTAGAAACAGTCTGCTTCTTACCTTTCCATAGTGATACATGAGACTTCTGCATGCTTTGGCAGCAGATATCATATAAAACATTTATTTTTTTGCAAACATCAGGCAAGTATATACCCTTTTATGCTTATATCTGGAAGAAAGTATCATATACAGTTTAAAAATTAGGCAGTTAAGCAGGATTTAACCGTATAAACCAGCAGTTTCATCCTTTGCAAAACAGCTACACTCTTGTCAGCTGTGGTAAATTTTACAGCTAGAGAAAAGTGTCGGGAGTCACATCTATTGCTGTTAAGCTCCATGTAAATGAGATCACACCTTCTGATCTCTTCCTAGTGGTAGTGCCAGTGCTTAACACATTGCTCAGAAATTGTGACAGGACGGAGAATAAGTTTTTAAAGTCACACAAGCTGTACTATAATCTCTTGCTTTCTGGATAAAAAATCATGAAAATATAGATTGTTATTAGACCTAGTTGTGCTGGGTGCAGAAGAAACATTACTCCAGGAAAGAAAGTAGATAGAGTTTTGGTCAGCAGAGACAGAATCTTAGCCCTATCTTTGCACACTTTGGGAATGACCCTGTTACTACTGAATAGACAGAAAAAATAGAAAAAATTACTCCTAAATTCTGGTGATTAGCATCAAGTTAAAGCATTGATTGTATATTCATCTTCTTTCCTGCATTGTGTGCTTCAAAACCTGGGGCTTCATATGATACAAGCAGTCTAAGACCACTCAAGCAATGTCAAGCATGCTCTTTTAGCTCTCTCTTTGCAAACTTCATACCCTCACCTAATGTCACTGTCAGTTCTCCCGCTTATTCTTCCTTGTACATTGAGATTCAGATTTTGGAAAATCAGTTGCTTTTGCTGTGATGCCCATTGTTTCAGAGCTCCAAAGCAAAATTTTTCAAACATATAAGAGACAGTCTTTGCCTCAAAGATTATAGTCTAAAAGACAAGAATAAGGAAAAGGTAGTACATGGGAAGGCAGTAATGAAGGCAAATACAAGGTGTTGTTGGGTTCCTTCTTTCCTTCCTTCCTTCCTTCCTTCCTTCCTTCCTTCCTTCCTTCCTTCCATCCTTCCTTCCTTCCTTCCTTCCTTCCTTCCTTCCGTCNCTTTCCTTTCTCTTCTTTTCTCAAGCAACCAGTACTATGGGACTGCTAGGACAAGTTTAGCTACAAAATCAGGGAGAGGAATACATCACACATAAAGCAAGCTGGTGTTCAAAAGTCTTTCTATGAACTCCTGCAGCTGCTTTGCTGAGTTTAACCTCCACCTATTTTGTGACCACTACTTCCACAGCTTTGCTAGCTGGGAACGGAGGGCTCACTGCATGATGCCAGGACTTCAGGCACCACAGAACATCCTGCATGGTCCTGGGCACACAGCACAAGAGAAGACATCCCTGTTGGACCCCACCAGGGGTCCTACCTCTCTCCCACTGCTATTTACTCAATCTATTTTCTAACTATAATGTGCAGTCTCTGCGTGGCTACTCCCTGCATTTTCTTTGATCTATGAGCTTATGCTTTTATTTCCTTTTCTGGGGACTTAATAAAAGACAGAGACTTACTTTTTACTGCAGAGAAACTGGAGGAGGGAAATGTGTCAGAAAATAGCTGTGTGGCATCAGTCCTTTCCTTGTTATAAATAGCACACATCCTTAGTAAAATAAAGTATTTACACCCTCGGAAGGAAATCTGATCACTGATGGATTAAAAAGGAGACATCTCCTAACCTTCCCAGAAAGCGGCTGATGGAAAATATAAAAGCTTTGGGGGTGGAGATAGAAGTTCATTCTTAGGTTAGATTCCAAATGCAATGTAAGATCCTGAATCTCATTTTGCATTTATCTTTTGTAACAGAGACTGTGTGCTTGCTGCCTATACAAATCTTTAATCATGAAGACCATAATTTCCTCTTCCACACAGATCTTGTCATTAGTTGTTTTTAGTCCAGTGACTTGTGTGTTTAACATTGCATTTCTGTAGAACAGTGATACTCACTCAGATGTCATTTAAACTGAGAAACAAGTCAGGGACGATTCTTGTTAAATCATTGTAAACATGACAGCACAAGACATGGATGAAAAAAGCTCCAGGGTTTTAATGTTGAAAATACCCCTTCAGTAGTGTTACCACAGAAGAAATAAAATAGGTGACACTAAAAAAGAGGACCTCATGCTTATAATGAGGTACGATTTGGATTTTCAGAATAGTTTATATAGATTTAATGTGAGATCATTTCTGCCAGAGAAAGGCAAATTGCAGAAGGTCAGTGAGACCGCAACTCGCGGTCTGTGTTTAGAGGGGTGATCGTTGCTGCTAAACTGTTTAATCTTGCCTGGTTATTGTATGTGATTTCTTTGTGGTTTATTGCTGGTGAGGGAAAGCTTATGTACATTACAGAACAGTTTTGGTACAGTCATCCGAATGCATCTCATGGTTTAGCTAGATTAATTTGGTCTTGGGTGAATGATCAAGACAAGTTCAAGTCCTTTTGCAATGTTATTTCTGACTTCATATGTGACCTTGGGCCTTTATGCTGCTGTGTAATAGCAGGTAAAGATGATATTGATGTTTCATGCTTCCCTGTGGAGGTTATCAGCACTCAGTATAATGGACTTGCAGACCTTTTCCTCAGCGGAATGAAGGAACAACTCAACCTTAATTTTCTAAAAAAGAGGAAGGAAACACACCAGCTTTCACACATATTTAGTAAGCAGATCCAATATAAAGGTAAAGATAATGCAAAAACAGGCTATAAAGCTCTAACAGTGTTATCTGGTGCTTTCTACAGCATAAATTTGTGTAAATCTGAGTTAATCCTCCTACAGTCCCATTAAAGTCAAAGAAGGGATACACAGCAGACAAGAACTTGGTTCTTCTGGCCTCTTCCAGACATTTGTCTTGCGATTAGGTGAGCTGCCTTTTGGAGGCAGTCTTTTATCTCCACGGACTGTGAAAGGGACCTAGGATGCCTAGCTCACCCACACTTCAGCATTTAATTTTTGTGTACCTAAGATAGAACACACGAGTTTCTTCCACTATCCTTACTGCTGGCATAAAACTGTTGGGTTTTATTGCTTCATCATCATTCTTTGAATATTTGTCATTTTTACATTGCTATTATAACCTTTTCTTTCATTAACATATGGAATTCTCCAGAAATGACCTGAATCTACAGGGAGACATGATAATAATTGCAATTTGCTGCAATATTTCAGTGGAATATTGTCATTAAAAATTTTGTGTTTAACAGGTTTTACTCAATACTTACACTGCTAATTTCAGTAGTCAGCAAAGGTTTTCTGTGGTCAAATCAAACCTGAAACACTCTCTTGACCTGCTTGTCATTGGAATCCAAGTGAAATTACAGACCACCAATTAAAAATCATTTAAGTGCACTGGTTTATTTTGCTTTGTGGGTTTTTTTTGTGTTTTTGCACCCAGCCACAGTCTTTAACACATGTGGTTTTGTAATTGTGATATGCTGGGAAAGTTCAGAGAGCTCATTGGCCTTTTAGCTTCTACTTCCACCTGTGTGCTCGTACGTCTAGTATTAATAAATTGGACTGCAAGTCACACCAAATAGACGGTTGGAAGTTTGCACTTGCATTTTCTTTGAATTTGTACCATCTATGTAAAATCTTTTCTTCAGTTACTAAGGCCCAAGAACAAAATATCACGAGAAGTGAAGAACTACCAGAAATTGTCCTCTTAAACTGGCATTTACTCTTTGACCATAATTCTTTCCTCTTCATGCAAATTGTAAGCTCCTTAGAGCAGCATCCCATGATGTGTTTGTGTACTGGATAGCATATTGAAGGTCTGCTTTCTATAAGGGGCTTTAAATATTAGTCTAACAGTAATAAATAATCATAACTACTTTCCATATTTAATAGATTATCCTTGATTAACCAAAGGATGTTTATTCATCTAGTTTTGAAAACAGAAATAGAAAAGTGCCAGTAAGTCATGGGTCAGCATATGTATTTGAAACGCACAAGACCAGGGTTTAGACATATTCTTCAAATCAGAGAGATGAGTTGTGTGCGCTTGCACAGCATATACTAGATATCCTTTTATTTCTTTCTCTAATCAGAGATGAGACTGCAACCTTCATGTGTATACTTCTTTGTTGTTTGTCAGTTTCAACTATATTCCTAAAAATGCAATTTAGTCTGTGCCCAGATGAATGTTTCTGCCTACTTCTCTTCCTTATTAATGTGAAATAATACAATTCTAGGAAAAATGAATGCTATTTTGTTTCAATATTCCTGAGTATGTGAGTCCTAAAGCCCAACAACAGAGACTGCATAAACTCTGTTTTAAAACTGTAAGATATATACTGGATAAAACAAGTACATGCAGAATTTTATCCCAGAGTAAAGTTAGTTTATCTGAAGTATATCTGAAACTCAGTTTATCTGATCCATTTCCTTTTACCCTGCTTACCCTAGATCTTAATAAAGACAGTTCTCACTACATATAGATTGACCAATTTCCTAGTCCCTAGGTATTTTGCATTAAAATGTAGTTTTCCACCAGCAAGCTGTTAGAGAATCCACCTGCTTTTCTGTGATCCTGTGAAAGTTGCCTTGACTGAAGACTTTGTTCTTCATAACCCCTCTTTCCACTGTTTGGTTTTAACCTTCTATTCTGAACTCACTTTGTATAACAGTGTCATTTGGTTGTTTTTTTTTCTTCTCTAAATATTTACTAAAACTAGTTTTCAAGGTTTGGGGTTTTTTTTAGTTCAAAACTAATTATTTGCTCCCACTTCTTTACATTTTTACTAGTGTGTTTGCAATGATTACTGTTATTATTAATAATAGTTTGATTATATTAGGTAGCACTTCATTTTTTCAAAAAGAATTAACAAAGCCTTGCATAAAGCATACCGACACCAAATTTGCAAAAGGATGTAAAGAGGGTATCCGTACACTGAAGTACAGATGTGCTTTTAAATGCCAGGGATCATACAATCTCTGTCACGATCACACTTGGTTATTGATCTTATGTTATACATATTCTGTAGTTGTTCATCTTCTCTAGTATCAAAGTACCTAGAAAAAACATTTCCATGGAGACATAGGTTAAAATGGAAAACTTTCCATCAAAATGAAAGTTTTAAAAAGAAAATTTTAAGTCAGAGCAATATTAGGTATTAGGAAAGGAACCTAACTGATCATGCAGAAGTAGGACACTAAAGAAAATATGACATGCAGAAACTTGCATACTGCATATGCACTTTAGGCAGCCAAATTTTTGTCAAGTTTGTGTACCTAATTCTGTGAGTATACTTCATCCAAAGGCAAAAGTTGTATCCAAAACCCTGAAATACTTTTGGCTCATAATTTGAAGCTTCTGTTGTTTCCTTCCAGCTGTGACAGTGCTAGTAGTTACTAATTATACACAATAATACCCAAATTTACCATCAATATATACTTTTAGAAATTGATCTTATTTGGAAATCAAATTACTTTAGCTTTCATTATTGAATATTATTTAAGAAAACAAACCAGGGAAAATAAGTCTGGTCCAAAACTTCAAAGTATTTCATCCCTCCTTTCCCGGTGAACTATATTTTTCATTGATGCAGATAAGTTCAGTTTTGCTTGAGACTGTTAAAATGTGGAAACTGAAGTTCTAATCTTAATTGCCTTTCTGTTACTGTTTTTCAGATAAGGCAGTAATTTATCCTCCCTTTTTGGAGCTATGTTAAGTGTATCGTGAAAGGGACTGTACTGCTTAGTGGAAAAAGTGCTGGGCCAGACTCAGGGAGTTCCTTTTCCCAGCTTTGCTGTTAGTCTGAATGAAAAACCTAGACAGTTTTTAACTCTTATATTAAAACTGCTTTCTCACCTGTCAGTTTTAGTTTTGTCATTTTGATTTACATAAATCATTTCTCACAATTGAAAAACAGAAGCATAAGGAAACACCTGCCTTGTAGGCACTCATTACTCCTGATTGAGTTACTGTTTCCTCAAGAGTTTTCCAGTTTAATTCCTCGTGGTGGATTTTAGGAATGACAATGGTGTCTGCTGTTAAGAACTGACCTTTCAGATGATTAATGAAGAAATATTAGTGATATTCTCATCTGCTCACTTTTTGACATCTTTCTTCCTTTAATAAACAACTTATCCCAACGAGGAGCTCACGAGTGGTCAGATCTGCTTTGTTCTGTACACTAACTGTGTAATGGATACACTTTCCTTTAACCTGTCAACATACAGGACTCAGACGTGATTCAGATCTGCCTCATTCTTCAGTAAAACAGGAGTAGCTCCTTTGAAGTCATTGAAATTCTTCTGGTTTCGTGTATGGGAAAATGAGAGAAGAATAAGGCCTTTTGTCTTCTTCCAGGGCAGCCATGCTGCTTAATAAATCATCATATCAGCAGCTGTTTTTCACTGGGGAACAGCACAATAATTGATGCCGCTGTCCAGAAATCCACAGAGGTTATCGATCAGGCCAGCCTGTTAGCATTTCTGTAAACCTATGGCATAGGACTGGAATAAATAGGACTGGGAAAAATGGGAATATACTCACGTAGGCATTTGCAAAGTATATTGTACTCCAACATTTCAAAAAGAATTAAGTTAACACTTTTGTTTGTATTTTCTATGCTGTTTCTGTAAATATATCTTAACTCACAGAGAGCAACACAGCCAAACATGACATTTCTGCATACAAAACAGGAGATGCTGTAAACATTTGAATTATGATAAAGTTTATTCTGTTTACTAATCATGAAGATTAACAATTCAGACCTGAATCATTGAGTACATGCTATGCTACAAAAAAGTAAGAGGAACTCAAATCACAAGACTGTCATCTTTTAAAAGCAACAGCCAGGGAAACTCCTGACCTCAGAAGTACATAGTTTTCTAATTTGATCATACTTTCACAGGCTTTTCATTTGGAACTAATCTGAACTGGTTTGTGATAAATTTTATAAATAAAAGTTAAACAGAACATGTAACTTCTCGAGTCAAAACTACCCAGTAATATAAAGTAATCTCTTGAAAACTAAAGAATATCAAGATTTTTTTTTGCATTTCTAAAAAGAGTATCCAAATAACTACCACAGTCTAGTATTCAATGAAATGTAAAAGAGAAGCTTGTCAGACATTGCTTAACAGTATTACAAGAGAACTTCTGACTACTACAAAGAGCCAGTTTGCCACATATACATTTCATAAAACCAGATAGTAGATAATAAAGTTTTATTATTGTTATATTTAGTAGATAAAAGACATAGTCTTTTTGATAGACTTTTTGATATTACGTGGTTTCTTTGCAAACAGGTGACATGGCTGTAATGTAAATGAATTTATACTCCTTCAACAGGAATGAGAGAACCACGTATACTAACCCTATAGTCCAGAATTTAAATCACCTACCTAGACAGAGTGCCCTGTCTGTCAGACTAGGACATGAACTTGACTCCATGTCCCATACAGATGACCCAGGTGTAAAACTTTTGGTACTTGGGGAAGTAGAATTTTTTGGTACTTTGGGAAGGTAGAATTTTGATTCATTCCACAATACTTAAATTTTTTTTTTTTTTTTTTGTTCCAAATAAGGCCAGATACAAAAATCATAATGCTGGTTATAATACTTTGATTTTGTAGCTAACCCTAGAAAATGAAGCAGACTATAGATACTAATGCATAAAAATTATGGATTGAAAAATCATTGGTTTTGTTTGTGCAATAGAGCAGGATCACATAGGTCTTAAGGAAAAGAATGCTCATCACTAAAACATTATTATTGAACATTCTGGATAAGAGATTTTTTTTTTTTTTTAAATTATTATGCTGAAACACAAACCAGAAGATAATCTTTACTTGATCCTGTCTCCTTATTACTGAGCTGTCTGTGACAATTTATGAAATACCACCTGTGCTGATAGCTCACGTCCTCCCACTTCCTTCCCCCATTTGGCTGTTTGCTCACCTGTTACTTGGTGTCTGACTCTCCCCTTAGAGCTCTCGGAGAGAGGCGGGTTTATTTTTGTTCATTTTAATGGGACCCTGAATAAGAGACTTTTAGATAGGATTTCCAAGGACTAAGCAAGAGATACAATACTTCTATTTCTTCTGCAGCAGAAAGAAATTATATCATTAAGGGTGAAAAAATCCAGAAAACTCAGCTGAGGAATTCATTTAGTAAAAAAGAAGAAACGGAGAGTAACCATAAATCCAGTTTTCCTGCTGCAAGTGAGAAAATAAATGGAAACAACAGAAATTAGTGGAAAATAATGGGTTTGGATTTAACAAGGAACAGTAATATTCCCTTTCCCATGCCTCATCTTGGTAGACCAGTCTGTTACATGAACAAGTGGTTCCCCTTATCCTCACAGAGTTTTTGAGTATTCTCACAGTTCATGTTCTTGCTTGTAATGGAGCTGAGTTGCTTCTTGCAGCTGTTTGTTCAGTAGACCCCAAAGCCCTCCTACCAGAGTCATTACTAATGCAAACAAGCCACACTCAAAACCAATTACGTGTCTGCACCTTGGAACAACACAGACCTAGTTGTAGACCTACACACTTTCTAAAGCGAGGGGAAGAAAAATCTAAAGCACGTCAATATGCACTATCCATGTTCCATATGAAACCCTGTGCTGTTCTCACTCTGTATCCCAGAGGTTGCACCAAGCAGAGAGTCCTTAATGGGAGAAAGCAGTGCAGCAGGTGATTTGGAATTGCCTGTGTTTGGAGCTGCCTTACGTACAGCTGCGCTGGGAAAGTGGTCTGTGTGAGCTCCCCGGAGATGCTAAACTCACAAATACTTGGTCTTCTTATGGATCAACAATGAAACTCCTCACAAAATAATTAATGGCCAAGGTCCCTGTGTCTGACAGCTCACATTAAAATTGCAGTCAGCTGGCACAGCTGGCACGTCTGGGCAAAGAGGATTAACTAGACATGGCCTGCCAGAAGAGCGATAAAAGGATTATAGCACCGAAACTGTGTTTGTGCTATAGGGTACAGCTGTAAATAAGAACCAGTAATCAGCCTAGTTCTAAAGATGGTGTTGTGGTAAATGCAATAGAAGGGTGAACTGCAGGAAAAAAAGAGCAAAATTAACAGCAGTATGTGATATATGGATTAATTAATTTTCTTTGCTTCTAACAGTTATACCATCCTCCCACTTCTGTTATGTAGCAAAATAAGCATTTGTGGTCATATTATTTGTTTTCCCTTTTTTTTATTCTAAAAAAAAATTAAAAGATAATAGCATAATCAGAATGCAATTACTGCCTTGTCCGTTACTATGTGGCTATCCATCACAGTCAGTGATGACCGTTTTTCAGGTTAATATATCTGTTTACTTCCGTTGTCATTGAATTTGTGAGGAACATATGTTATTACAAGCCAGAAGGCCTTCATAAGTTTGGCTGTTTGGAAGACAGTAGTTTATTCTTTCCACTTCTCTCTCTCTGGTTTGGTTGTTCACTTTAACACAAACTCTATGGCAGCATTGTAACCAGTTTACCTCTTGATTTTATTTTAATTGAAATTCATTTTCTCCCAATTACTGACAGTGTTTTTCAAAGACTTACAGAAGGATCCCAGGGTATTCTAAAAGTGCTTTCATTAGCCTAAAAGTGTGCTTTTGCTATACACAAATTGGCCAAAAAAATCTGCTCAAGGATCCCGAAGTTTTCCATCTCTGGCTTTTTGCCTAGCCCACTGCAAATGAGACACTTTTGAGGGTAATACAGAGGTGATTTCTCCAAATAGTGTATGTGCTGTATATAAAGCCACATGAGTTTTTAACAATGTTCATGCACGGACAGTACTGACAAATTGCAGACTGGGTTAACTATAGAAGAATGGTAATTAAAACATTCTCATCCACAGAAAACTACAAACATAAGTTTGCAAATGACCAAAGGATGAACTCTCTTTAGAAATGCAGAGAAATATTTCACCATTATTTGCTGCTGGTTTGGAGAGAATGCTACCAAGACAGATAAACTTGTCAACCATGTTGAGTTCCTTTGATCTTGTGCCATGGCATAAATGTACAACTTAGTGATTAACTCTTTCTTCTTATTAGACATTTTATTACCTTTTCTTCCTTTCTTGTCCTTCTCTGTACACTGTCTCTTAAAACTTATTGGTAGTGGGCTTACTGAAAGAGCACTCAGTTCTTCAACTGTTCAAGGATTAAGGTCTTGAATTTGGACTAAAGGAAAATCAGTGGAGAAAGGACACTTGTCCTACAAAAGGAAAGAAAATGCTGGCAGAGGATTGGTCCTGCAAGAGTTGTTTCTTCATCATTTCTTTGCATTTCCTCCAGAATGTTTTTTCTGATGCACCATGTTAAGTCTAATATCCAGTTCTCATTAAATATGTCAATTGTGGATCAATTTTTGCCCAGTATTCTAATCAGGTTCCTTGTAATAGTATTTAATTTTCTACAAAAGTTACAGAAGCTTTGCGGTCAACTGGATGAAGTGTGAGACAGAAGAACCTCTGTAAATAAACCTTAGGGTTTTTTTTCTGCATAATAATGCTTTTGTTTTCTGTTTCAGAGGAAAAGAAAGTGGTCTGGCATTAACATCTCTGTTTTTCACAAAAGCAATGCTCCATGTTTATATTTTTTTACTAAATGCCTGCTAACTTGTAGACTACACGTCATATGTGGTCAGGATTGGAAGTGACCTCTGGAGAACATCTGGTCCAACCCCTCCCGCCAGAGCAGGGTCACCTACAGCAGGTTGCACAGGATGGCATCCAGGCAGGTTTTTAATGTCTCCAGTGTGGGAGACTCCACAACCTCTCTGGACAGCCTGTTCCAGTGCTCTGCCACCCTCAAAGTAAAGTAGTCCCTCCTCATGTTTAGATGGAACTTCTTATGTTCAAGCTTGTGCCTGTTACCTCTTGTTCTATCACTGGGAACCGCTGAAAAAAAGAACATTCCCATCCTCCTGACACCCTCCCTTTAAGTATTTACAAGTATTGATATGATCCCCCCTCAGTCTTCTTTTCTCTAGACTGAAAAGGCCCAAGTCCCTCATCTTTTCCTCATAACAAAGATGCTCTAATCCCCTAATCATCTTTGTAGAGCTTTGCTGGACCCTCTCCAGCAGATCCCTGTCCTTCTTGAACTGGGGAGCCCAGAACTGGACACAATACTCCAGATGCGGCCTCACCAGGGTAGAATAGAGTGGAAGGATGGCCTCTCTCGACCTGCTGGCCATACCCTTCTTGATGCACCCCAGGATACCATTGGCCTTCTTGGCCACAAGGGCACATTGCTGGCTCACGGTTATCCTGTTGTCCACCAGGAGTCCCGGGTCCCTTGCCACAGAGCTGCTCTCCAGCAAGTCAGCCCCTACATTGTATCAATGCATGGGGTTATTCCTCCCCAGGTGCAGGACCCTACACCTTACCTTTGTTGAATTTCATTAGGTTTCTCTCCTCCCAACTCTCCAGCCTGTCCAGGTCACACTGAATGGCAGCACAGCCTTCTGGTGTAACAAACACCCCTCCCAGTTTTGTGTCATCAGCAAACTTGCTGATGGTACACTCTATCTCTTCATCCAGGTCATTGATGAATATATTGAACAGGACTGGACCCAGTACTGACCCCTGAGGAACACCACTTGTTACTGACCTCCAACTAGACTCTGCACCACTAACCACAACCCTCTGAGCTCTGTCAGCCCGTTTTCTATCCATCCCACTGTTGATTCATCTAACCCACACTTCTTAAGCTTGCCTGTGAGGATGATGCGGGAGACAGTGTCGAAAGCCTTGCTGCTAGTCAAGGTAGACAACATCCACTGCCCTCCCCTCATCTATCCATCCAGTCATGCCATTGTAGAAGGCTATCAGATTATTCAGATGTGACTTCCCCTTGGTGAATCCATGTTGACTACTTCCAATAACCTTCTGTTCCTCCAGATGCTTTGAGATGATGCCCAGAACGAGCTGTTCCATCATCTTTCCTGGGAAGGAAGTGAGGCTTAGCGGTCTGTATTTTCCTAGGTCATCCCAGGTCCTTTTTGAAGACTGGAGTGACATTGGCTTTCCTCCAGTCCTCAGGCACCACATATTTTGTTTTATCACTGACACAAGATATGTGGCTATGGTTTTAAAATGTAGAGGGTTGAATTTAAACTATTGAAAGGTTTTCATCTGATGAGTTAAATCACAGTACATGTAATTCAGAAGAATCTGTTAGTTCAGTCTGATTTAACCTTCTTAAAATGGCAACTTAAACTTGGTGGTTTTAGTAGGTAAACCTAGTGTTTTAAAAGTATCACCAACACCCTAGTGGATATCACTGTTTCTTTCAATGGCTTCTGAAGTCATCTGAATCACAAATAGCATCAATGTCTTGGAAATGGCAGAATGATATGTTAACTTCTCCCAGCGGTAAAAAAAACAGAGCATGTTTAAGAAGTGACAAAGTATGGAAAAGAAACCAGAGTAGAAGGAAGAAAGGGCAAAATGAGGATAACAGAATACGAGAAGAGAGTCTGAGTTGAAGGAGATTATTTTCATCATATGTTTCAGCTTTTTTGGATTGCATGCAGTATTTTTCCTGCAGATTTGTACTAGAGAAAGACTCATTTTGGCATGTCTCATAGAAATGGCTCCATTTTAGTGGTAGCTAGTTTGTAACACAACTTGAAACCCAGAGGTATAAGAAGACTCAGTTCCATAAAGTGCTCAGTTCCCACTGAATATAAGAAGAAACTTCAACATAAAAGAAGTGGCCAGGATCCTGGAGGATCAGCTTGAGAAACCTGATGTAGATCCACTTGCTTCCACTTCATAAGGCTACATTATAGACCTTTAAATAGGTTACTCATAAATTAACATACTTATAATTAATTAGGGGACTATCTCCTTCCTTACTCCTTCTGGAAGGAGACATATTTTGTACCATCATCTCCTTGTTTGTATACCACAACTCTAAGTAGCCATGTGTTGAGTGAAGTATCTTCTCTATTCAGTGCAAGAATAAACGAATATTATGATTTGCTTTTGCATCAACAAGAACTTCTGTCACATTATGGACCATGTGATAGCCCCATGCATTAATACTTTGCCACCTTAATGTGCAGAGAAAAGAGCAAGCAGATTCTGAGGCTGGTGTGAAATGAGGGACAAGGGGAGCTAAGTAATAAAATCTGCCTTATGGAGACAGAAAGGGGACCTTTATTGTGGGTAAAACTGTGAACAGTGCTTATGTAGGGTTGTGTAAAAGAGTTATTAACGCTGGTGTCTCAGTTTTACTTCATTATACTAATAGAAATGTCTTCATAACATTAAAATACATGAAAGATTAGCTTTAAAATGTGTGTGCATGTATATAGATATATCTATATATGTCTGTACATATATATATATAATAGACAGGCCTTTGCAGATGAATGTGCTGTGTATTCCTGTTCCCCACTCCTGTTATTCACTGAGTTATCTCGAACCATTTTGCCACAAATGTATGCATCCCTTTTTCAGACATATAAAACAGGAGAACACACTTGGGGGAAAGAGGAATTTCTTCAGACTCCCCTAATGTTTCACAGATTGGATTTCTGTGGCTTTTTCCTAACTTCCTTTTTTTTTGCCCTGGGAAACAAGGTGCCAAGTAAATGGGATATTTTAACTCTGAGATTATCTGACATGAATCTAACCTGCATGGCAAATTGTTAACATCTAACAGGAGTTCGTTCCAAGCTGGTTTATGTCAGTTCTACTATGTTGAGGCAGGAGGGGCAACGTGACATTAATATTGCAACGATTTAGGTCCCCTTCTTGGACAGGATCAGATTAAGTTTACTGCATAATTCATGGTTGTATGTTCAATGATTGCTATTTAAGAGTGGATCTTTTGGTTCACCTCCACCTCGTTTTTTTATAACAAACAAGTCATATTTGCTTTTGAATTGCAAGGGAAAATTGGATGAAGAGGAATGCAGAAATGCTTTCTGGGGACCTTTTATTCTTTAAAAGGAAAGTTGAAATCGGAGTTTTGATTGCTTGAGTGCTGTTTACCATTTAATCTATCTTGATAGAGTAGTAATTTAAGAGTTCTCAACATCTTGCTTCAGACACTTAACAACTTTTAGTATTTGAGTCCCAGCTGAACATTTCAACTCATGCAAAGGGGACATGAAAACTATGACCTACCTCTGAAAACATCTTTTTAAATCAGAAAAATGTGCACTGTATGACTGGAAGAAGAATTTTGTAAGTATCAAAATGGGAATTACGAATCAAAGCCCACAGGCTCCAGTTTCCTCTAAACGAATAAGCAATTGCACGCGACAGGATGTACATTAGCTAGCCAGTGTTTGTAAAATTTGGGTGCAGTGTTGTGCCCTAATGTAACATATAGTGTGTGTATATTGGATGATAAATACAATCCATGGACTTACTAAACTTATAAAATATTTTATTGGAGAGGAAAAAACTACACATAAATTTAAGAAACAATGTTTAAAAAATTGCTTTAGAAATAAGCAAATTGGTCTTTTGGGAGGACTGCTGAGGAAAATTGCAAAGTTACTTCCATGTATAGTAAAACCTTATGCACATCTTTTCCCTGCTCCCAGCAGTGCTTCAGATTCAAGTTACTTATCCAGCTTTTCCTTCCATTTCCGTTCTGCCTCTCACCTCTTACCAGTTATTGAAAAAAGAGCACTGTTAATGCAGACTTTTAAATGCAGATGGCTCTACATAAAAAGGCTGAAGAATAAGCAGGAGTGTTAGACTAGATGATCTCAAGAGGTCTCTTCCAACCTAAATGATTCTGTGGTTCTCTGACAAATTCAAACTCTCTCCTTGCTCAGAGGTAGAATACGTCTCCACAACCCATTGAGCTGTAGGAATGCACACCTGATTCACCATCACCTTCCCTGTTCCCACAAACACTCACCACAGTGCTTTATCCTTTAATAATGGGCAGTTTCTACCCAGTTCTTAACATAACAAGTTGTTAAAAAACTAATAATGTAAAAAATAAGACTATTAAAGGATTATTAATATTCAGATAAATAGTGGTTTCAGTTATTGATTTCAAATATTGATTAAGAAACAGACACAGCCAAAAGTTACTGACCTGCAGAAGTCAGGACTATGGATAGTATTTTGTTTCCTTTCATGCATAAATTTTTCAGTACTTGACTTCACCCTTCAACATCTAACAAAATTATTCTCAAGAGAAAAAGTATATTTGAGATAATTATTTTACATGTCAACCAAGCTACGGCTGATTGTGTTTAGTCATCTTTCCGTGTACCTTCTCTGCAGGTGTAAACAGCTGATGGTTTTGGTATGGATTTGACACAATTGTTATAAGGGATTCTAATCTACAGGTCTTATACCTCTCTGTTGCCTTATACATGTTGATATTGTATTATCCCTTAGTAGTTTCTTTTGGCACCTTTTTTTAAATTTGCTTCATATAGTGGGCGTATATTCTTAAGGATGTTATCTTCAGATTCCGTGAGGTCTTTGGAAACCTAATATGTTCACTGTTACAAAGATATTACCCATCAAAAAATCTACTTTTCACAACAGTTGCAGAGAAGGAAGCTGATAAACAAAATACAGTAACGTTAGTTACGTAGAAATGACATTCATTACACATATTTCATCAGTGAAGAGTATCACTGTAATTACTCATGAAACAATAATGATAATTATACATATAAAAAAGGTGTTATAACTAGGGCATGTATAAGCATATCCTTTACAACCTAAGAGTCTTCTAGTTCATTCTAGTGCAATACAGAAAATATGTCACTACTACTGCTTTGAGCCTAGTTCACCTGGAAGAGGGATATATGACCAGTTTAAATATCCCAAACCTATTGCACATCACCAGTGTAGTTCCATGTACTCGAGGTTTTAATGGTGTATATATACCAAAGAAAGGGATTATATTTCTATCACATAAAAAATTGGGAAGCTGTATCCAACAACATGTCCATAACATTAACATTTTGTAGGCATTGAAATACGAAGCAATTACAGACTTCAGGTCACTTGGTCAATCCCCTTTCTTCTCCCTACTCCAAAGGCCCCAGGCATTCAGATTTGAGTCTATGGTTCCATGTTCATTTCCTCCTAAGCTTTATCACCTTCCATGATCACAAAATGATAAAAAATGTCACGTATTTTGAAGAGAAATTACGAATAGTCTGGTGCCCCGAAATATATGAAAGTTAGGTTTTTTTAACTTTATTTTATCTTCCAGATAAAGTCAGAAAATCTGTAACACACTCTGACTGGTTAAGCTGGCACGATTTCAGATTAAGTCCACTGAAATCAAGTAAAGTTTCTGTGAATTTTCAACATAGAAAGTCTTCAGGGAAGATCCTCATAGAAATCAGCAGAGATACCCCATTTTATATCAGCTGAAGATCTAGTCTAATGTCTGCTTGTGCAACCAGTTAAAAAACTGGTTTCATACATAAGTAATATAAAGAGTTACACATTTAATGTTAGATGCTCACATTCTTATTATTGTTGGAATAACAAAATCCACAGTGGAGAATTCTGTCTAAATAAATAGCCTGTTGTTGAATACAAGCCAGTCAGCAGATTGACTACAAAGATGCCATCAATTTGAATCAAGAGGATGCTTTTACAAGTTGCAAATGTCTTCTGACTTTTTTCTGACTCATTAAAGCTTTTATGAATCTTGCCAGATGTTTAAGGCCTCAGGGAAAGTCAAATGTACATGGAAAGATGACAAAAGAAAAATTGGTAGATAGAAATACTGAGAATTATGTTGCATTTTTGGTTCTAATGTAACATGCCTGCTCTGGAATTGGCCTTTTCTTTCTTTGCAGACATAATTTCTTGTAGTACTTTCATTCTTTTATAAAATAGAGCCCTGTGTTTTCTGACATTCAAAAAAAACTTCTGGTTTGCCATAAAGCTACATACTTCTGAGTTGTCATTTTAGCTCCAAATTATAGGTCTTACAAACTCTGTGAGTCTGTTTTAACCACTGTAGATCTGGAAGAATAATAAATAGAGATTGGAAATTTGGTACTCTTGATTTTTTTCCCAACTGTCCAACAATATTTATTAAGCATTATCCCTTAAAAAATTGATCTAAACATTCTTTATCACAGAATTTTACAAAAGATCCTTTGAAATGTATATAATTGCTATGTTCACTATGTATTTCTATGGCAGCACTACAGTAGCAATCATATACACAATGCAATAGTCAACTTTTCACAGTGCATTTAATTCCGCGACTGCCATAAAGCATAAAACATTCCTACTAAGCTTGAAATGCAAAATCAATTGGCAGTGCTGGGCCTATGTTAGGAATAGTGGTCTCCTGATTTTTGTAGACAGACTGTATTTGCAGATCAATTAATCTTAGCAATGTTGCCACAATAGAGAGGCATACTCCAGGCTCAGAGAAATGCGGGTGGCAATGCAGCTGCAGCCTAGGATAACACTGGGAAGGTGTGTGATGCCAAGGAGATATGGGCTGATGCTAAATCTGTGGCAATGAATCTACCTCCCTACAGTTCAAGAGCAGAGAGCCAAAACACTCTGGCTCCAGACTCCAGTAGAACTCAACATTTTCTCTTAAATGATCCATAAAGAGCCAGGAAAATTCTCACCAGCACAAGCCAAAAAGAATTGGATGAATTAAAGGATAAAGCAAAAGAGGTTCTGCAGTGGTATAGTGGATATTAATACTTACATGCTAGGGACAGTTTTGCATTTACTACAGTAGCTTGATTACTTTCCATCAGCTAAATCCAGTCAGAATTGTAATAAAACCTTGTAGTTAAAGAAAAGCAGTTTAATATCACGTCTGTTGCAGCTGACAAAAACCTACGTTAGAGCAGCTCTTTCCAGTGATGAGGAATGGGATTAAGCACTAGTAGAAAATGTGTCCCTAAAGACCATCTATAAGACCACAGCTCTGTAGCGATGAATGCTTAATTCAAACAAGATATATTACAGTAAATAATTAACACTTAACAATACAATGTCATAGAAATGTAATGATTACACTGAATTTCTTAGTAGTCTTTCCCCTTATGCCAAAAATTTCTGAAGTCCAACATGGGTCATACTGAATGTATATGCCAAATATCAAACAACCCTCTATCTGCTTTTGGCATAGGAAGTTTTCTGTTAGGTTTTTATGTGCCTCTTTCTATATCCTTCTTTAATCAGGTCTTCTGAGGTAATTCTATTTACTAAAAAAGATATTTTAAATAAACCACCAATACTATGGACAACATGGGGTAAAAAATGGGGAATTAAAATGAAATGATGGTCTGGTTCAGTCACCCTAACCAGTCAGTGTAGAAACAGAAGGCAACTGGTCGTATAATTTGATTCATATGTACAGCACTCTTAACAAAAAGAACTATAAGATTAGAACTGAATACTAGATAATTAGTCTTACGACTATTGGAAAATCTTGGCATAATATTAAAAGTTGTGATTGGAACTATTAAAAGCAAAACTTTTGATTGTTGAGGAAAAAAATTAAAAGGTCATATGGTAAAAATAGTTACACAGACAGACTGGGATAGACATAATTATAGTCCTACTATTGTCTGTGTGTGAATACTTTATGGCATTAATTACTGAACATATGTAAATGTATTTTTACGACTACTTTAATTGAGTGCAGTAAAACCAAACCCACTATGCAGCATTTATGTGCTATTTTTGGCCTGAAATCTTATCTAAGGCGGTTTTTAAATGCTTTATTTATTTATTTATTTGGGAGGTTAAATATCTGGGTGGAGATCTTGCAAAGTTTTTCAACTTCAAAGCTGCATTTGCAAGTACTTTTTTTGCCTTTGGACTCAGCCATCTCATCAGCTACTGCTCGTCAAATTGAACACATGAATTTCTTTTCTACTTCCTCCTCTCCCTACATTCCCTCACTCTAATATGCCGGGGTAAGTTTTTAAGCTGTAATGCTAAACAAAACAGAGTTTCCAGGTCTGGGAGTGCAAAGACTACAATGGCTTTATACCCGTTTTGTCCCTTTCTGTTCCTGGGATATTTCCAGAGGAAACAGTAACTCCAGCTTCAATTTAAGCAGTGCTGAGGGCCCTGTAGCAGTCTCCTTAGGCTTTCCCTATTACAGTCACTCCTGCATCGCTGGCAGAGCAGGCTTTTCGGCAATTCAGTTAGAGTATCCAGGTTTCCTTTAACCTGCCCTGTTCATTTTTTTTTTTTTTTTTGAGACAATGGAGATGCTCTCATTCTTCAGCTTCTCACTCTTTTTCCTAGACTAAAATTATAATTACTTTATGGCAGGGGATATTTTTTACTACACTGCTGTATTTTGCCTCACATAAAGGGGCCACTGGACATGCTGTCAATAAAAAGCAGCAGTAAGGAAATGTCTCGCTCCTACAGAGGTGGACCAGATTTTGAGGCCCTACTTAGATTTTCTTTAGGTTCATTTTGACTTTGGGATTTTCCAGAGTCAAACAAAACAGAAATTGTGTTAGAAGGATGCCAAGATTAGCTCTGTTGCTTTAGTTCTTTTTGTCAACCAGAGCTAGCTTTTTTTTTCTATTTTTACAGTTTTATATGAGATGGTTTTG
>VZSZ01004917.1:378810-412322 GCA_013398815.1 Ibidorhyncha struthersii
CCCCTTGCCCCCTCCAGGCCTGGCCCCCTTACGCCCCGTGTCATGAGGTTCCCTCTGCCTAGTGATAACTTGAAGTGGTCCCTGTGAGTCAAATATTAATTTGGGATGGAAAAGAACACGGTATCCCCAGCTTTACTGGAGCTAAATTCAACTTCTGGTCACACCAAAGGAATTTCTAAAAGAAAGTCTGGGGAGATCTACGTAGCCTGATAGCTATTTACATGCATAACTAACTCTCTTCCTTTGCAGATCACTCATGCAAGAATCTTATCAAGTGCTTTACTCTTATCAAATTGTAAGGGTGCATGTTTAAACAAGTTGGTAAAGAAGGAATTTGCTGAGGGACGGGCTCCTCTTCAGGAGTCCAAGGAATCATTCTTTTTTTAACAAGGACGAATGCGAGGAAAACTTTTTAGGCTCAAGCAGATGTCAAAACTGTCTGACAACTGCCCTGCATGCTTCCGAAATTACTACCGGTGTGGTATAAATAGGTTTCAGTTGCATAAAATATCAGAAAGAATTATGTGTGAACTAATATGGGGAACAAAATGGATTTTCTTCTCTAAACTTGTATGTTATTTTCTTGTTTTATTGTATAACTGTGTGATGTTTGTGTATGCACCTACACACTGTAAATAGTGCTTAGTTTTTTCTTTTGCTAAATATATTTGCCTGAATACTGAAGGAGAACACTTTGGTGTTTTCCATTTAATGTCTAGTGTGATTTGTACTTTCACATTATATACCATTCTATGCATTTGGATAATCTACATTAGGCAAAAGAGCATTCCAAATACTCCCAAAATTTCATACCTAGCTCATTAAAAAATAATTTATCATAAAATGTCATCTATGTAGCTGCTGCTAATTTCCGTTCCTCTTGTGAGAACAGCTTCAAGTTGGAGACCTTTTGCTCCTGATGCTCAGAAAAATGTGGATTCTCTGTCTCAGAGACTATATTTAAATATATATGAAAGGCAAATCTATTAATTATTAATTTACATATGAGAAACTGAGCCAGAAAGGAATTAAGATACTTGTCTAACCTCACAGAAAGAATAATAACTTGCCTTTTGATGAAAGCATGGGGAAGAAATGGTGAGAGGTACTCTAAAACCAGTCAGAAAAGTGAACTTCTCCGGTTTCCAGTTTCTCAAAGCCAATTCGGGTTTTCCACCCTTCCACGCATTTCTTTTACAAAACAGATGTAAATTGGCAGAGATAGTTGAGTTACCATGAAGTTCTTTAAGTACTGTGGTCTACAATAACCTACCAACAATTTTGGGATTGCAAAGCATCGTTCTTTTATTCTTCTAGAGTAGCCACAGCAAACAAAGGATTTCTGTGATCTTTTTTTTTTTTTGTTTCACTCTTTCTGATTGACAGAAAAAATTCTGGTTTATGAAAAGTTTGCCATCAAAAAGACATACAAAGCCAAAAATTTAAACAGTACATTATTTTGAAACAAAGACACTAATATCTAGCATAGTAAGCACTTTTGTATTAGGAACATCTTGTGAAAAATGAGCTAGTCCTGAAGAAGTGTTCCTGCAAGCTAGTTTTGGCAATAAGCATATATACTTCATCTCATTTGAAGGTTACTTTGGTTTCCAAAATGGAATTCCTAGATTTATTGCAAAATAATCTGGAACAAATCTCTAAATAGTATGACAAGGTAATTTTTAACGAAACAAAATGTTACTTTACTATTCATCCATTGCTATGCATGAGACTTCTGTCTGTCTATTAAAGCTGTTCTAAGAACAAACAGCTTCTAGGCAAATCCTTCTGTTGACTTCTAACTTCTTAATAGTGTACACTTTAAAGCACTGTTTATGTCAGAATCCAATGGACTGATTCCCTGCTTAGTTACACTAACATAAAATGTACTTTTGAAAGATTCTATAATTGCCAGTGGTAATAATGTTGGACTTTTTGTTGTGGAAAAGATTTGATTCTTGGAAATTTTTTTCTTGATCCAAGGAAGACTTTAAAAAAAGTTTTAAAATTCTAAAAACCAGTTGATTTTTCACTTATAATAGATATTTCTATTGTGCTATATCCTAATAGATATCACCTTCATAGCCAATAGTTATCACAGAAAAAAAACAGTGAAGTTTTTTGGTTGACTTTCCAGAGACCCTGGGACTTGGGGATTGCAGAAAGCTCTGCTACAAAGATTGCCCATCTTTGCTTTCAGGATTTTGAACTACAGGTACTATTTTAACCTTCACACCCAATAAGTATCCTACTGTGTTACAAATACAATCACAGAAGTTTTCCGCAGGATTCCTGTTTCCAAGAACAGCTAGTGCTCATTGTCTGACCTGGATCCAGAGGGCTCAGTGCTCTTATTCCAAGATGTAGATGCCCATAGTCAGCTTTGTCATATACAAACTAAATACAGTTTACCAGAAAACTGAGAGCTTGACTTCCTTTTCATCCACCATCCGCCTACCGAAGTCAGATTATTATAGATAGCATGTTTAACTAATTTCCTGTCAGTTTGAGTTTAATTGCCTTAACTATCATTTCCTGTGATGCAGTGTTATTGTAACATGTCCAACTAGTTAACAAGGATGATGTGAAACATGGTTTTTGTATTTTCAGTGGATGTGCTACTGAAAAATAACTGGAACACATACTTTAACAGGTGTGTTAGTCTTGGCTATTCTTCCAAGCTGGATTTCCTGATGCTTTTTGCTGTTCCCATATCTCATCTCATCTCCCATCCTGGATGTTCAGGGTAAGAAAGGGCAATCCTTTCAGGGAGGAGTATGCCTGTATTGACCTTTAGGAGGCTTAATAAATGAAAAAGGACATATGAAATTGAACAAGATGGATTTATAGTGTTTCTGGCAGTACAGGTTAAACAAATACTGAACAAACTCAAAACAGAGCTGTCCAAACTGCACAGTTTAACACCTCAACCCTGTAGAATGACTCAGGGGGACTGGCAGAGGGGTATTTACTTATTCTGGTTTGAACTATGAATCATGCCAAGCAATACTGAAGATTGAAAGGTTGGCTAAGTGCGCTTGTAATGAGCGTCCCTTTGCAAGTCCAGGTCAGGCTCCATGCTTTGACACTGACATTCAACCTGTCACATGTCACCATTTCATATCATTAGTTGACAACTTTGCCTTCAGCAAAACAGGGGTACAGGAAAAAGAGTAGGGACCTCTCCAAGTCTTTACTTTTGCTGAAACAAATTAAAAAAGGTGTCTCTGTACTTAGCCAGGGCAAGGAGGCTGTACTTCATTGTCTGCTTGACTAGAGTTTAGAACATGGGTTTGGGTCAAAATAAGTATAATAGTGGGTTTGTGCTCTAGGAAATTAATATTTTGTGAGTTATCAACCCAAAATCTACTTTTAAAAACAGATAAACCTCAAAACAAGCTGTTTTCAGAGCATTTCTAACATACTTGGTAACATTAAATTTGGACTCAAGCATTTTTCAAGTTTGGATACAACTTCAAATTGTGACTATGAATTTTTTTAAAATCCTGTGATTTCAATACAAACTCCACTAAAAATATGTGTGCCCTTACACTGCATCTGAGGGTCTAATCTGGAATCATTTAGAAGTTCTTGTGGACCTTTTAGTCCCAGAAAGTGTCTACGAACAGTAAGCAATGCTCAGAATGGAAATTTACAACACCAGAGACCAAAAATTTAGGGACGGAGGACTTCTTTCACTTGTGACCCTTGTAAAGTAATTTTAAGCAGTAGAATATAACTTCCCAAATGGAAAATTAATCACAATACTTGGAATAATGGCTTTATTATTGAATAATATTCATAGATCTTTATTGTGCCCAAGAGATGACTTTATTATTGTCCCAGAAAGATAAACCAAATGAAATTCCCTAATGCAACAGAAATCTGTAATCTCATATATTCTTACAGATGTGAGCTCTCAGGGATAGAGGAGAAAACAAACAAACTTTGGCTAAATAAACGAGTGCATACAATGTACAAGTGCAAACAGACTATTTCCTAACGATGAAAAGCTACAGGGCATGAAGCTCTTGTTTTTATTACTCTAGATCCCAGAAGGACAAAACTGTTTACATATTATTGTGCTGATGCTATCAAACTAATCACGTGTGCTCACCCTGTTGTGCCAATGACAAACTTATCTTAAGGTCAAAAGCAGAATTTCTTACAGAAGAACCACATTAGTGTTTGGGCTTTCCTTTGTTCCATTTCATCCCCTTGACAAGCTGTAATTTCATCCCCCATGGTAGGAAGCATCACTGGCTTTTGATCCAATTTCAGTTTCAGTCATTCAAACACACTGAAGTCGATATAATTTGTACATTCACATTTATGAGCCTCGGCTTTAAGCTAAGAGTTGAATAGACCTGTGGGAGAGGTGGTCTGTTAACAAGTACCAAACCCAAAAGAACATCTGCAAGATGTTACATCTAAGAGAGACATCCAAGTCACATTTCTACTCTACCTTTCTTCAGAATGGGTTAGGATGATAATTTAGCATCCATCTGCACCGTTTAATAATCAGGGACTCCAGCAGGGAGAGTATTCCAGATATTCTTGCAGCCCTCTTACTCTCTGCTTAAAACAGAAAAGAGATCAACATGTAAATTCTTAATTTCTGGAAAGCCCTGGCTCATTGTCCTGGAAATCTGTCAAAGGACAGTGGCATTGCAATGTTTTCAAAAATATTTTATTTCGTTTGCAGATTTTCAGATCTTCAAAAAATTTTGGTTTGGTTTTATATAGTGGCAGATTTTTATTTAGTTGCCAACTACACAACAACTGAAGTTCTACCATTTACTGTCGGGGTATGCTGTGAAATTGCTTTAAAGAAGAAGATTAAATGGTTAGGTTACTGTTGTATTGCTTATTGATTCTCTGTCCACTCTTGTTTTTTTGCCATGCTGTTGGTGCCATATGCTACAAAGGAGTTGTTTATTATTTTCACTGTTTCCCATTTATTAACAACAATTTGATCTAAGCAATACTATGGTCAACCCATTTTCTAAAGTTTGTTCTCTTTTTTTGTCAAGTGGGTTATAAGAATGACTAAGCTTTTTTATTGTTTTCCTTTTGTTCAAGAGGACATGAATTACAGCTCTTCAGCTACCTAAAAGAAAAAAATATTTCTGACCTTGCTGGAAAGATATAGATAGGATTGTTAAATTGCTTTTTAACATTCTGCTAAAAAGCTGGAGTTGCTTGCTGGAACCTCCAGCAAATAAAGTACATGGCACGTCAACCGACTGAGATTTATATCCTACTAAAGACTGATGCTTTTGTGGTAACATCCGAGCATCTTGTTGACAGTCTTCTAGTCCTGCATTAATTTCCAAAGGCCTTGGTCAGCCTTTAAAACTAAATCCAATGAGAAATTGCACAGTTAGGTATAATCCTTTGGACAGAGACTATCTGACGAAGGAGTTCAATAATGGATTATTGGATAAGTCTATAATTAAATGCTGGCCTTCAAGAAATTGTCTTTCTTGTTTTTATGCTTCAAGCACTATGAAACATAACCCAGCAATGAGTAACACATAAACAGCAATGAGTAACACATAAATCTCATAATATACCTGTAATCCTGCTGGGGTAACCTTATCTGCTGCTGTATTAAACACAGAATGTTCTCTGCTTATAGGGTCTTAATATAAAGGTGTATAATAAGTTTTAAATGGCAGTCAAGTCCTTTCTCCCAGCTGGTCATAGTTGCACTTCAAGAATTTTGAATCCTTTCTATCAAAATTCTTCAATCTAATGTTTTTGCTGATTTAGCAGTATTCAGCTATTGCAGCATTATTGGCTGTATTGTAATTTACGAATCCATTGCTGTCTGAATCCCATGGGAATGTGCAATGCATCAGCAGTGGATACCAATGGAAGGAAAACAGCAGGCAGAGGCCAGGCCAATTTTATAATTAGAGATCTGGTTTTGGACTCAAAATCTGGATAATAGTTAAAAACTTCCTATGCAATCTTGAGCATACCACCTAATGTGGTGTTTATCTCATCAGGTCCTAGCAGACAAAAAGTTGTCTAAGCTAATTAATTAGACTCCTTATATAATAGGGAGAGAGCAGTATCTCCAGGATACAATCCATCTCACCTAATTTAGATCCCTCATTCAGCCTCCCAGTTAATAGTTTTTTGAGGGTTGCCTCTTGTCCAAAGTTTTGTTACCTGAGCAAAATTAACACTCACCAGTGGCAAAAATAACTTAGAAATTTCATAGCTGGTCAGCAGAAATTCTCAAAATAAATTTGCTGATCTTTTTCTCTTTTTTTTTCTTTTTTTATCCTGCCACTATATCGACAAGGAACGTCTGCATTCAGATTGCAGCAGAATTTGTGGGAAGGATAAGCAGAACACCATCTCTAGATAGTACTTTGGAGACAGGACCACCTGGTCACACCAACTGTTGCTCAGCATGTTTTGCTGAGGGCCCTTTCATTTATTCTCCTTCCTTCCTTCTTTCCATTCTTCACAGCCTTATCTCAAGCTGAGAAATGGTAGTCCCAAAGCAGAGGGGGAGGAAAGAGAGCATAGACTTTAACTCACCAGGAAATACTACTGATGGGGAAGAGTGTTGCTTCGTGTTTTGCAGCTCAGCTTGTCTCAGCTTCTGTCAGCCACTCCCACAAGTTTGGCAGTGGTGGTGATGAGCAGCAGAGAAAAGCAGTGAGAAGTAGGACAGTGGTTGAAATAACACACTGAGGTTCCATCTAGACTCGACTGTTGTTTGCAAATTCTGTTTCCTTTAATTTCAGTTAAAGTAGATATTGGATTAAACACATTGACTCACATTTTGTCTTCTTACTTTTTGAAATGGTTAATTTAATGAATTTTAATTGACAAAAAAAAACCTTTTACTTTTGTAATGGCTGCTGCTCAAATATTATGAGTGAACCCAACAACAGTTACTGTAGGATACTTTTGTTACAGATAAAAGTAATGTTATCTTGCCACAAGGCTAGTTTTAGCAAGTTGAGAGAAGGTGAGCTACAAGGATTTCCATTCTGGAACAACAAAGACATTATGACTTGGAACAAAAATCCTTAAATTCCCATGAAATAAAACAATTTGAACTGGAATCACATAAACATTACATTTTAACAGTGACATTTTTCTTACATCCTTCAGACTTCTATTTTTTTTTATCTGTAAATTTCAGATACATTTATTATGATATAAATTTTTAACAATATAAAATACGTAATCAAGTTAGCCAAATTCACTGTCATTATCAACCTTCCTCATTGACAGTGACATATTCTTTCAAGGTATTCTTATCATGATTGAAAAATACTCTTATGTATTTTCAACTGGTTTTAATTCGTTGCACTAAACGAGGAAAATCATTCTACAGGCAAGGCTTTGGATGGACTCTTTGGAGATTGGTATTCAATTTGAAAACAGCACTAATGGCTTTTCTGTAGTCTTCAGGAAAATTATTTATTTATCCCACGTTTCAATTTCTCTTCTTTAAAATAAGATCTCTGTTAATCAGTGGATATTCAAGTATACTAGTCAGATGCTCAAGCTAAACAGTTTGACATATTTAAATTTGAAATTTTTAAATTTAGATGGTCTGATAACACTATTCACATATATCTATAAAGACAAAGAAATAAATAGTTCAAATGAGTAACAGGAAAATGTAACATTTCTCCTTCAGCCAGCACTTCAGTGAATCATTAGTGACTGAACATTGTTCCCATCTGTAGGCTGAGCAGTACAATTTTTTGGTGGTCTTAGCCTATTTCTTAATGGAAAGATGCCTATATCATTAAAAACCCTTTCACAATTAGTACTAATTAGCACCAGTGGTGGGAAGCTTGGAAAACAACATGGGCTGTGGGACCAGCTTTCCTCTAAACTGTACAAGTAAATTCACTACAACAGAATGAAAAGTAAATAAGGGGCACCTGAGGAATTTTCCTTCCCTGGGCACCTGCTAGATTAATGACAGACTTCAGACTACAGAACAAACAAATTGAGTATTTTCAAATAATTAAATCACTCAGAAAAACAATTATTCAGATTTCAGTGAAACATCGAGTTCACTTTCACAGAATTCTTGAATCTGGTGGGAATTATTTGTTGTGGCAGATAAGTAATGCAATTTAACATGTATTTTCCTCCTGAGGAGAAGGAAATTATTTTTCATTATTATTTATTTATTTGTTTGGGAGAATTTTTTCTATTATTGTGCCGTCTTCCATGCTACATGTGAGCTTTCTGGAAAACACAATGTTATTCATGTAGAAGAGCTGCCTCAGTCTTTTTATTTGATTGACTTTTTATGTCATGGTACTTGGAGCAGATTGAAATAGTTCTATGGTTAGTATTAATAAGGATCATCCATTTACAGTTTGCTTTGGAAAATGACATTCAGCCACTTTCTTCCCTTGATGCATTGATACTCAGAGAAGGCAAACAACTTCAAAGAATGTCAAGGAAATAAATCATGTCTATATATAAATATTTATAGCAACAAATGTATCCTCCCAGACCACTGAAGGACAGCCTTATTATCAAGACAGTTTATGCTGAGAATTCTTGGCATTAGACAACAATTTTTCTGAGACATATTTGGTCAGGATTAAATAGGTTCATTTTAACTAACACCATACTATGTAAATTAAAAGAAAAACTTTTCCAGTAAGCCTTAATAACTGTGGACCTGTCTTTAGACACTTAACATTTCTGTGCATTGCAGACACAGAACCAAGTAGTTATTGAGTTAGGTTGGTAGGCTTTTTTTTATACTGGTGTAAATACAGACTGTACAGTAATTAAAGATGTATGTTGTTAAATTAAATAAATTAGAAAAAAAAAAAAAGAAAAAGAAAGAATGACCAAACTCATGGTTATGAGTTGACTTTATGTTTGGACAAATAATTTAAAATCGCTGTTCATTGATTGTTTTCTCAAAGAAGATGTAAAACCCAACATGTATATGTGTGAACCTGAGAATAAAGAAACTAAATAGTATGAATAGCAGTGTTTGGTTTTTTTGAATATATTTCTTCCTCTCACTGTGCATCCACCAGTGCCTTTGCTGGAGACCCTCCAGAGTCCTCCAGCAGTGGTGATGCAGATGATACAGCTACACAAGGGTGCTCAGGTGTAGCCGTTATTTTTAAGAAAGTAAGAGAAGTATTTTAGTTTAGTGTTTGGATTCATTAAATATGTTAACACTTGACTTATTTTTGAAGTTTTCACTTCGCCCTGAAAATAGACTTGTAATCTGTTATTTGTTTTGAAAAAAGAAACAACGTGTTCCTTTCCTTTTCAGTCCTTTCTATTATAATAGACAGGACTGCAGAAACAATATCTACAGCATCTACAGTATCCAACTGTAACATATCACCTGAGTGCTCCTACAAGGACTTCCTTTTGGGTATTGACTTTGGTCTTCAAAGCATTAAATAATTTGAGCCTGCCCTAGGCATTACCTCACTTGCTGTGCTTTTTGGTAATGGGAGATAAATTTTAGATTCCTACACTTCCATGATTTGTCTGAAGTTGAGTCCTCTTTATATTCCAAATTTATAACTCATGAGCATGAATCATGTTTTGACTAATTGCAAAGTAAGAACAGAACATGGCTAGGATGACAGACTATGGTTTCAGTTGAACAGTGCACTCTGAATATAAGGAAAATCCAGCCTGGACTTGTTCAGGATACAAAGTTTTATTCAATATACTATAAGCTGGTTTGAAATGTTAAAAACGATGACCGTAACTGTAATCAAATCTGATTTGTGCTTTGGTGGTATGAAATGAGGAATCAGGTTAATGCTACCAAAATTCAAATAGATGATATTTTTTAAAAAGTAATTGAAGGAAAAAATCAGGAAATGAAAACCAAAGAATCATCATGGAAGTTGCTTAGAGAACATATGGGATTCTTACAGATCTCAAAACAAATATATATGAATGCACTGAAAAGAAGCACAAAAGGATGAAAAAGCTAAATTATGTGGGCAAGAATGAGAGGTTACATATTGAGAGGTTTAAATACTAGAAAGTCAGGACAAATGGTGCTAACGTAAAGGATTACAAGGTTTGAAAGGTAAGATATAAAAGAGTAAGAAAAAAGATTGGAGGCATAAAGACAAAGAAATCCTCTTTTGAATTATCCTGACAGATCAGAAGTATTGCAGAGCAAGCCAGTGGGTCTGCTGGTCCTTCAGAGTACAGAGAAGCCAGTCAAAAAGCACAGGATTGCAGGGAAGATAAATGGTTTCTTTGCATCTGTCTTCACCACAGTGGGTGCTGGAAAGATGTCTACATCACAGCTATTCTTTACAGTTAATTTGATACAGAGGTATCGAAAAGAGGGGAAGCAAAGCAAGAATTGAACTTGTTAAGGTTCAATTAGGGGCTGCAATACAAAAGGCAGTACTATAGTAATCTACTGTGATTGACACTAGTCCTGCTGGTCACTGTCACAGGACACTGTTTCCAAGACTCTACTGTCTGTTACAATGCTGATTTAGATAACAACATCTGAACTTGTTGCTTTAGCTGGGAAAAAGCAAGTGATGTACTATTGTACATAATTGATGTACTATTATGTATCTATATACATATACATATACTTATACTATTATACATATACTATTATGTATCTATATTATTACAGAACATCCAAACACATAGATGGACACCGTGAAAATAAAGGAACT
Organism: Ibidorhyncha struthersii; assembly: GCA_013398815.1. Lineage (NCBI taxonomy): Eukaryota > Metazoa > Chordata > Aves > Charadriiformes > Charadriidae > Ibidorhyncha > Ibidorhyncha struthersii. Next base: position 389,505 of record VZSZ01004917.1, read on the forward strand.
GCTTCTTTGTCATTGCTTGGCCTCCAAGGTGTCTCCTCCCAAAGTCATTCTGCATGCAGTTAGGCATCTATAGGAAACTCTAGCTTAGAATACCAACTATTCTAGGTTCCCTCTATAGTTGATGCTGAGAGAGAGGCAGAATATGACTCCATTCACTTATTTTCTGAATCACCTCCTGGAAGTGTTTTATTCAGAAATTCCTAGTTTAAGTCTTCTTCAGAATCACACTTCACTTTGATGGTATCTTTGGTCCTGAGAAATTTTTTCGACCAGTCTAGTCATAAAAAGAAAAAAAAAAAAAAGTAGAAATAAAACAACTATGGCCTCTGAGAGGAGACTGAGCTTTTAAAAGTTAAACAGTATGGAAAACCATCAACATGATTTTTTAGGTTTTCTAAAGTGTTTTTTTCATGAAATGTTGTAAACAGCGGCTATGTTTTATCCCTACAAAGTAGGAGGCTAAAGCCTGGAATAAAATAAAGATTGTTTATAAGGTAAGAAACTAAAAGAATAACAGCATTTTCAAGTGGCACAATTCCTTTTATTTTGTTTTCCAAGAAAAGACTTTTGTAATGCTTCCAAGGACCTCTTAATATGTTTCTCTCAATACTGTTTGCTGGTTAATTTTATTAAAGAGTAGGGAAAATGTCATGACAAGTGATGTTTTATTTTGGAAGATGATATTCAAAACTGGCAAAAGATGATGTAAATGATCCAAAAGTTATAAGATCCATTATTACTCAGTAGAAGTCCCTATTGAACTTCATCTTTCATAATCTGTAGTGAAACTACAAGTTCTGCAGGCTTCCTTTAAATAATGTCAGGAAAGCTGTCACCATTATATGGGCAAATAGCAAGAGTCTCTATGTTTGTGCAAATTCTTTATAATTTAACTAAAGTTAATTACCTATAAGTCTATGCTAATTTTTTACTTGTTGATGTAAGTAAATGTTGAGTTTAATTAAACCATAACCAAACCATAACAACAATGCTAAACCGTAATAACAAATTTATAAATTTCCCAAATCTAGAGAAAACTGATGGTTGGATTAGAGCTGCTCCTGCTGTCCGTCTATTATTTTATACAATTTTTGTCTGTCTGTCTACGCCTATGCAGGTTTCTTTCAGGGTCCTCATATTTTCAGTGATTTTAATTAGCATTCAGCTGTGTCTTTAATCCACGGTCCAAGCTGCCAGCAACAAGTAGGGACCGCACATAGTGATGAAGGGGTTTTAGGTGCTATCATCAATATTTTTGTGTCTCTTGTGGAATGAGACACCTGCGAACCTTGTACATGGACAGAGTTGGGTCAATTTTCTTGATTTATAAGGCTGAAAGGAGACAGGGGTAGAGTCTTAGCATTTCACTTTCTGGCTGTTTACCTTCTTCATGTCTTGGGTCTCCCCAAACCAGAAGTACAGAGGATCAGAGCTTGTTCTTTGTAACCCCTTTGAACCGCTGCACACCTGCTTGATGCACACAAGAAAAAGTGTTTATCCATTTGAAATAAGTCAAGGGAAAAATTGCATAGCACTGTCTGGATCTGGCCAAGAAGCAATTGCTTTATTGCTGCAGCATGTGTTGGATCTTTATTTTCTAAACATCCTGCTGGGAGACGTGCAATAAAACCCTTTTTGCAATCGTTTCTCTCTCCATGGCGCTAAGGGTTCCCTGTTCCATCCTGCTCCAAATAACACATGTGAACGCCTTGTCTTTTGTTTTTAAGTTAGGACAGCTCCACAGGGCACATATTAACACACATTAATGAATGGATTATGGGCTTGTCGGAGCTTCCGGTGATGAATTTAGAGCCCATTAAAGACTAGGCATTGATTGCACTGGAGACTGTAGCTCTCTGTTTAATCCCTAGCAGGTGGGCACTGGTGCAAGCTTCACCATCTTGCATCAGCAGTGAACCTCGAACATGACCTCTCCAGAGGGAGAAGGGTAATTCATTTGCTGTGTTTACTTTATCTTCAGCTTCTTTTTAGAGGGAGGCTGCTAACTGTGCTGAATTGTTCTAAGCAAGGAGTGGCAGATGTGTGATGTGGCTTATGTTCTTGAAGGATTCCGTAGCAGTCGCTGCATGCTTGACCTTCAGACAGTTTAAAGTCAAGTCCCCATGGCTAAGAAATGAGTGTATATTATGAGCTCTGTTAAATTAACTGTAGCTTTCTTTGTGAACTTTCGATCCCAGGGCATACATTAAAATTGCACTCCTGCACCATTATTTTAATTTCTGTTAGGAAAAAGAACTGCTCAGTTACCACAGTGCTTTTACAAAATAATACTTAATGAAAAAGGTGAAAGCAGACTAAATCAGGAAAATTTTGAAATAAAGACAATTATTTTCTTAAGGGTTATGCAAACACAGCATAGTTTATTTGAATCACGATGCAGTCCCAGGTCTCCCTTGGATATCATGTTAGTAATCAAATTTAAAAAAAAAACCCAACCCAATAAACAAACAAAAAAATCTCACAAAAACAAGAGGGAGGAAGAAACAATTAGCTATTTACTGAAGAAACAAACAAACTGCCTGTAGATTGCTGAGGCTTAATAGTGCAGCCCAATATCTTAATTCTTGCCGGACAGCTTTCCTAATCGCTATCAGTCACTGGAAAATATTTTTGCCTTGAGTTTTGTAGGGATAGTTCCTCATCTGGCCCAGGCAGCTGAAATGGAGTATGAGAAGGGAATGTGGTCCATCAATCTTTAGATAATCTGAAGGATGTGTTGGAAGATGGTGCACTTGCTCGTACCTCAGTGCCCTAGTACATAGATTTTTCATGACCTTGAATGAGGAATGAATGCTTTATTGTTATCTGGCCACTTAATTCATGCTTAATTCAACCAGATTAAAGGAAAGTGTGACTAGAAGAATTTTCTCATAAGAGCCAAAATAGATAATACAGTTACAAAAAGACAAATGTGGAAATGATAGATATGAAGGACTGCAAGAAAAAGTATGCTCAAATTACTTTAATCTTATATTAAGTTGAAATCATAATGCTTTTCTGTCTTTCTCTTTCCCTTATCAAGTTGATTTGCTCTCTTTTCATGACTAGGTGGTTGCCGGTGTTTCATTCCTTATACATACCATATGCCTCGCTCTACAACTTTTGGAGATAATTCCTCCGCTGAAGAGACTTCATCAGAGTGCACCTCTTCTTGCAGAACATTAACTCTCACAGGCTTTCTCCTTTGAAGTCTTCTGGGAGGCCTAGAAAAAATTATCTTTTATTCTGTAAGAGCTTTCAATTTCATCATTAACCATGAGAGAGAATTCCCATGTTTCTTAATTAAAAAAAAAAATATATATATTGCTTTTGTTCTGTGGAGTTGAAGGTCTCTTTTTGTTAGATGAAACACTATTGTAGTTGACCGCTTTATCAATACCTTTGTGATTTAGCAAGGTATAAAATTATTTTTTCTCCTTCCTTCTTTGAGGACCTGTTGTCATATTTTCACATGGAATGTGTCTCACAATGGACTTCACGTCTGTATCTCTGTGTACCTTAACAAATACAGTTGATATAAACCCCTGAATAGAATACATGTACATAGTTCATTAGCTGGTTCTTGATAGAGGTGAGACAGTGAGACGTGGTGGCAATTCATTTTCCCTCTTGTCATACTGTCAATTATGCAACTATTAGTTGGTTTATGTGATTTTTAATATTTTTTTTTATCAAAAGTTTGAATCAAGCAAAAATCTAAAGATGTGAGATGGACATCTTTAACTGCTCTGATGTATGTATGAAAAGAAATCAAACTGTAACAAGAAAGTGTAATGAAATATTGAAATGTCACCCCTAAATGTAGGTCTTCCTACCCCGTTTTTATTTCTCCAACCTTTAATTAAAACAGCTAGTTGTTTTAATTTATACTTGCCTCTTTTCTGTAAGCCCATCATCCCTATCTGTCCTTCTATGCCCCTTTGTTTTCCTGATTGAGATTGTAGCTGGATTGAGATTCACTTCCGCAAATAACATCAGCATGGGGGTGGAAAACGAATGTTGGTACAATACATTCAAGCATCCAACCAATGAATATCATGCGGAATTTGCAGCTGGCTCTGGGGAAAACAGGTTTAGGATGAACTGTCTTGGCTCCTCTTTAACCCGGGAAGAGCTAAACTTCTCCAGCTACTTTGATAGGACTTTTCATGCCATCAGTCCAGTATACTTGTTTCCTGTGTGAGTCAGTGCACTGAGAACACCAGAAAGCCCCTGTCCACCAGCTTTTGATTTTCAGATACTTCATTTGTTTTACGTTACCCATGTCTCTAGCATTCCTTTGCTTCTCAACAGCTGGTGTAAGGTTTGATTTTTGTTGACTTCAGAGATGTTTTATCAGGCCTGAACTGGAGCTTAATCAGAGTTTATCTAAACACTGACCTGGAAGCTGTAAGGCAGAGGAGGAATAAGTTTGCCTTCCATCTCATTTCCCTTCCTTCCTGTGGCACCGACCTTGCTGACTTCATCACTTCAAATTTCATAAGAACACTTCATGCTCATTTTGTATGTCCAGGGTCATGGGGTTTTTTTCCTCTCATGAGCACTAGTCTAGTGGTAGATTGTATCATTCTTAGCACCTGTCCAAATTTATTAGACTATATAAAAGATTCCTCAGTTTGGAGACATTCAAAATGTGCAATTTTAGTTCAGTTGATTAGGTGTGAGATACATGTTGCAGTGAACTACCTATGCAAGGTGACTGTCAACCACCACACCTGCAGGAAGCGTTATTTTCGTTGGGTAGAGGGACACAGTGTCAAGAGATTAAGCTCCACTGCTCCATCTCGTGGGAGGAACTAAGCACATCACGACAGGTGCAACGTCTCTGTAGTCTGTTGTAACCGCTCCGAGTAAAGGGATAAAATCTCCATCTGCTGTGAAGGCAAAGATTCAAAAAGGAGAAACAAGTTACCCACACCCGGCAATGTTCTCTGAAGATGAGTTTTCATTTACTTACAAGTTCTCCTTAAGTCCACTTCCACATTCCTCAAGAAATGAAATTCCAGAGATTGTTGAAGCTCTCAGATGGAGGAACAAAACCAGACCAATGAAGTGTCCTAGCCCCCAGTTAATGTGGAGTAGCAGAGAGTTGCTGCCTTATAGCTCTTTTAATATTCAGACTCTCTGACCCTACATAATCCTATGTACTCATCCTCTCCTCATCCACTCCTTTGGAATGTATTAAAACTTCATTTACTTAAAACAATTGCAGCTAAGTGATTTTCATGTCATTAGTGGAGGCAATGGACTACCTTTGTTACACTGTTTCCCTCCTCTGTATTTCTAAATCTGTATGTCCCTTTGATCACAGAATAGATATCTGTTCCTTGGGGTGTGGGGTTTTGTGTGTTTGATTGGTAATGACAGATCACCAGGCACACTTTTGTGATTATTTTATCAATGCAAATGACAGTAAAATCACTGTTTCACCAGCATTGGTCTGCACAGTCCCTCAGTGTCTATTTTTCCTTCAAAGAGTCTAGCCAAACAGGAGCATACCAGTAGATCACAGAGTTTCCCTTATAATTCCGTTGGCTAACAAGTACAAAATAATTTTGGGGTTTGATTGTTTCATTAAGAAAGAAACATCAGCTAATACAAAATCAAAAGGAATTCTCAGCATGACATTAAACACAACAGTTAAAAATAGCAAAATTTTTTGCCCTTATTATTGTAAGAAAGGCACAAAGTGTCACACACACAAGCACGCACATTTTCCTTTCGACAAAACTCCGCTTCTTCCTCTGATCCTCTTTAATGTACTATTTACATCTTCATAAAGATATACCTATAAATGTATTCAGTTTAATGACAGCTTTAAAGGAAAATTGTGCAAAATCTTCAGGGTTGTCTTCAATGTGATCTGGTGAAACCATGGAAGATTAAGAGGAAATTTAGTCTGCCTTTTATATTCACCAATCATTCAGAAGGCAGTCTTGATTCCAGCAAATGTAGTATGTACGCAACGCTTTTCCCTTGAGGACTGGCAGTGTAGGGGCCTCAGAATGTATTATTGAGAGGGGGAATTAGCTGAACAGCCTCTATTACCTTAGTCTGGGAGGAATTCCATGAAAGTCAAACATGAATATTTTACTGGGGAAGGGAATGCCAGTTTGATTTGCTGTAATTTATTTATAAGTTAAATTTCCAAAGCTTTTTAAGACACATGTAGGCTTTTTGGGTCACACTCTGCTTTCATTACACCAATACACAGAATAACTGAATTATCTTTGGTGAGATCATGACTTATTTACATATCTATGAATGAAATAAATGTTATTGTTAACAAGTTTGGGTCTCGATTCCTTCACTTTGCTTACTCACACAAGCAGGAAGGACATGGTCCCTTCGGGTGTTAGGTGTCTTAAGGAAATTTAACACACAGGGTCTAAATGTTCTCCCATGTAAACCGTAAGAGAATAAAGGCCTCATAGAGTTTACACTTGGCCATAATCTGCAATTATGTCTGTCTTGCCTTCCAACCAAATGAAAGCAAGGTGTGCTTTCACTAATTAGGTATAATAAGGTTTGACAATAATTGGGCGTTTTCCTCCAGTCCAAAAAGCTGTCAGTAGCTGTCTGACTTGTAGAGGGGCATAGGGTGAAATCCATGATAGCCCATGGCACATAGGAAGAAAGGTCTGGAGTTACTAATTGCAATGTCATTTGCAGTACAAATATAGGTAAATTTGAATCCAAGATTGAAGAACACCTGATGAAAAAGAGCTCTAAATCCACCAAAGAGGCATTTTAGACCAGAAAATTAGAAATAGTGCAAGTTTCTTACCTATTTTCTGGTCCTTGATTTAGCAGTGAGTTTATAAGGAGGAGGAATTGTCAAATTCTTAGATGTTAGTGAATGATTTATTAGGTGTCCAAAAGCAAACCTGTGAGCCACAAGATATAAAGAAAACAGGCCTCAAATGGTCAGTCCAGATTTCCTGCTAAGGTAAAGACTGTTATATTCATTAGGGAATCTAACAAAGAAAAACATTATAAATATCAAAACCACATCTGATCTTAAAGCTGTAACTAGGAGCTTAAGAAATTTCAAGATGGGTGATTTGTTTAACATTTGCATTACCTGCATGACATTGTATAATCTCAGTGTCACACTCTTGAATGATAAGTCTGAAGATCAAACTGACCACTTTGCCTCATGCTGGCTTTCCCATCCATTGCTAATTACAATGTTTGCCTTTGTGGGACTTTTATGTGCTTGGCATTGAAATGCCTTTTCCACTTGTGGCCTCAGCTGGTGTGATCCTGCTTCAGCAAGAAGGCATGAAGCAGCGCTGTTTTTGTTTCCACGTTTCTCTTACTATGCTTTCACCTGCGTGCCAGAGGTTGACAGAATTTTGTCAGAAACACCAGATGAATTCCCACTAGGTCAGTGGACAAACGTCCAAGCCCGGTAATATCCCTTACCTACCCCATGTTGAGAGATTATTAGATAATGTCTGCAAAGTGCTCCAAAATCCTTGGATGAAAAGCAACATGAACATGAAAAACGGTATTAAAAATACATCTAGAGTTTTAAATATATGTGTGTGTGTACACAAGTGGGTGTGTGTGCATTTGTGTATATACATATACAGTCCCATATACGTTCAGAAACACTGTATTTAGGAATCTGTAGCAGCTGCCTATCAGCACTATCCAGGGGACTTCTCAACAGCTCTCCAGAACTACATATGAGATTCCCTTTTTCAGTAGTCAAGATTGTACCCTGTGTTTTTCCCAAGGAAGCCAATCCAGGGCCTTTGCAGGGAAGACAGTGGTCTTCACCACATCAACCATGAAAACTGAAAAAATAAGCTTTTCTAATAAACTGAAATATTCACTGAAGAGATAGTCACATCCCCACAATTATGTATTCTAACCTAAAAAGCTGCAACAAAAATACTTCCTTTTAATTGCTTTCATTGCTTTTGTGCTATACCTCTCAGTTGCCTAACGATAAACTGATTATGTATCTGTATAGTAGATATGCATTTATGTAGTACTAATGCATCTGTACACCCACGGCCTTCTGAACCTATAAACTGTTCTCCTTTCTTTCTTTCTTTTTTTTTTTCTCACTAGACCTCAAGTGGTTTGAGGTTTCCTTGAGTGTTTTTAGATTTCAGTATCTGTGACTGCATCCCGTCTTATTTGTAGGATCTTTGTAATAGATTGAGCTGGCCATTTTCTGAGAAATCAGATTAAAAAAAAAAAAACAAACAAACCTTCAGAATTTAGGCACAAGTTGTGGTTAGGAGATGGCACTCTTTTGGACTAATACAAAACTAAGATTGTCACATTTTTTTCACTGCTGAAGAGTTTTCGAAGAGTTTTCTTAAGTTTTCTTCATTATAAAAACTCTTTGCAATTCATTTGCAGTCAGTGAAGATTCTGGAGCCTTACAATGTTTTTTTGTCCTCCTCTCAGAGTCAGTTGTACTCAGTAACAGATGTTGCTATGTTTCTTTTGTATCAGCTTTGGAAAGTACTCTTGCCTCCTTTGGGATGAAAAGCACTTTATAAATGTAAGCTTGTTGTTATTTCTTTATGAGTATCTTTGACAGTTCACTGCTGTTACCCATGGAACTTTGCCCTCGTAATAAAGATGTTAATAATACACTATCAGTCACCCTTAAGAAAGTAATACAGTATTTATTGGGATAGCATCAATGTTTATCATTCTTGGTTCAGTGACAAGCATTACTTGTGTAGTGTTTCTGAAGGAGAAACAAGTTTGCTGGTGAAAAGATAGAGCTGATTCTGCAGAGGGCTGGGTACAAACTTTTGGGTTGACATTAGTAGAAATGCAGAATTTTGTACATTTTAGATGTTATACTCAGTGTGCTGTAGTTTAGGGTTTGTTGTATATGAGTCGTTTACACACAAACTCTTTAGCCTGTGAAAACATGACACCATTCCTTCAGTAAATGATGCTGGGATGAGGTGGGAAAAAGCCTGTGTGAACATTCATCGCTAATTGTGTGTTAATGTTGAATCTTGCAGCCCTTAATCCCAGATCTCTGTGCTTTGGTGCTTTGTCAGCTACTTAAAGAGCTGAAGAACAGAGCATCAGCTTCACTGGGAAATTATAGTCCTTTATTTTCAGCAATCTTTTCTTTTAAATTGCAATGAAAGTTTTACTCCTATTTTGCTGATCAAATAATGCGTGTGTTTGTTTACCCAGGCTGCAGCATAGTACATGGAATAAGAAAGTAGTAACAGAAACAAACTGCATTTTTCTGCCTGCTCAAACTATACAAAATCTTTTAAATGGTTTTATCAATTTTATGTGTTTTCCATTTTACCTTTATAGTGTTATCACTCTGAATATAATATAGATGGGATATCAGTGCCCTAGATGTTTTAAAAATACGCAGATGCAAAGGCAGCCATACAACCGGGTGGTGCCTGGCCTAAAAAATGTAAAGGCTGAAACAAAAAACAGAAGACAGGAGGAAAAAATTTAAGAATGACATGTTTTAATAAGCATGGAAGTCAGAGTTTTAAATTTGAAAAGGGAAAAATTACATAGTCTTGACTATCTTTATAAGTAACATAAGAAACAGCATGGGAGGAAGTAAGAAAGTGCTTGTCTGAAAATGTAACACATAGACAGAAGATTAAAGTACCATGAGCCAGTCAAAGTCTGTTGCCAAATTCTTGATACTGAATGAGATCATCTTTTGTCCTCATTTCAATTATTTCTCCATAAATCATGCACACAAACTCTTGTGCTTTTCCTTCTAAATAGGCAATAATGCAGAAATATTTACATTTTTATTGATGTACACATATTCTTTATATCCTACACAATTTACTTCCACCAGAAAAGCTTTTTCCTACACTGATGGCAATATAGTCCCGTTGATTTCAGCCTTTTATTCTTGGGTTTTTGGGGAATGGACACCTCAGGCATTCATGAAAGAAAAATAAGTATGTATTTACAATAGAAACTGGAAATAGAAAGTGACACTATAAACTGGAAAAGGTTGAAAATTACTGATATGTAGAAATCACATCCTTCTTTTGGAGAAAAGTAATTAACAATAAGTTCTAGATGCGCTAAGAGAATATCATTGTATCAGAGTTACAGAAATGCAGTACAACAGACCAAAGTAACATCAAGAGTCCTGTTCTTTCATTCTTTGTTTTAATATTGTTCCACATTTAATATTTCCTTATTGTTCCTCATTGGAAACTATTGTTCCGCATTTAATATTGTTCCTCTGTTGCCATATACTTGCTATTATATAATTCAATTCAATTCCTTCAGAAGCATCTAACCTACAGAAAGACCCAGTCGGCCTGAATATAAATCCTCATCATTATTCAGTCATTACTAGATGTCATTATGGAAAACTAAATAAACTGTACTGTGAATGAAAATGTAAAGAGAAAGTCTAAAGTAGTAAATATTTGTTCTGTTGTCTCTTTTCTATCACATATAATTTACTGATACCTTTGTCATAAACCAATGGAAAGTATCAGTCTTTTTAGTTTGTTTTATAAGCCAAGATGGGTCTCTTTGGAAACAGGCTTCTGACAGACCTAGTCTTTACATCATTGCAACTGTCCATTGCAACTGATGTCACTGTCTACAATGTATCCCTTTACAATTCTCTTTACTTTCATAAACCAATAGATCTAAAATGTCTTAAGACTGATGTCATGGAAAAATGTTAAAAAAAAAAAAAGTGTGTAAAACTTGCAGTTTCAATTCTATAATCCAAATCTTTTTCCAGCAGTCTGGCTTTACAATTAAAGCAGTTTTAGAATATTAAAGTTCTCTAGTTAAGACAACGCTGTCTGGAAAGGTTGCCTGTATGGATAAAAGACTTTTTTGCCAAGTCATTTCAGATTTGAGCAATGGATTGACGCTTGCCATATAGCACTGTTTAAGAAAAGCACGGATACGGAATTACAGCAGGCAATTGTGTATTTGAAACTGCAATTTCAGTCCAAGAGAAACAGGAACAATACTTCATTAAACTTCATCACTTATTTAGCAGTAGTTTCTTCATGTCTGACATAGAAAAGAGTTAAATAAAAGGAAAAGAAAAAAACAAACATGTTAAGCTGAACTGAAAAAGATACATTTGTGGTGGATTTGCAATGATATTATCTCAATTTTTTGCCAGAATGAAAAAAATAATGGCTCTTTATTGTATAATTCTACTAAGAGAACTACACATAAAAGAAAGCTTAATATCTCTTTCTGTCTTAACAATGAAGAGAAAACCACAGATTAATTGTGTTAGAAAGAAACGGCAGCTGATATCGCTTAAAAAAAAGAAAAATCGTTCTTAGCATTGAAAGATGATTCTGCTAAGAGACTTGCTTGTTCATTTGTCTGAGATCAGGTACAATGAAGATATGTAATACATCATGTCTTCCCAGCCCACTAGAAAATCAAACAAAAGGAATTCTTGATATCTCATTGGTATTCAGACCTAGGCCAGTACAAAACTGTATCAATTACATAGTACACTTCAGCTAAAATACCTGTTAAAAAATGTAGGTTGTAATGGAATTCATAGCACAGTAACTTTTCATCTCTTGGACAAATAGCTATAGTACAGGGAGGGAAAGAACTCATAACAATCATGATTTATATTGACTGCATTATAATAGAAACAAGGCATGTGCATGCCATGGAAGCATGCATGTTTTCAGGGTAAAATTGACTGTATAATTATATAGTGTAAACTCTTTTTTTTTTTTTTATTTTATTCTGTTCTCATATATCTGTTTTCCTCTTCCATTAAATCAGGGAAATTTTTTATTGTCACCTGCAACCCACTAGACTACACAGTGTGATAGTTATTGGTAGCTGAAAATGGATGGGTGAAGTTAAATTGGAAGCATGTAATCCACCAGCAAGTAACACAAATAATACCACTGGTAAGAGACAAGGTTATTAATACTTGCTTATCCCATGGAATATTCCCCATTTGAACTGTGATTCAGTTCATTAGTAGACCCTGGAGAAGCAAAATTGCATAACAAAATCTGCTTCCCAAAATCAAGTAATGAATCTACATCTCACTAGAAGGCTTTCTTATTTAAGAAATCACAGTGTCTTGGATGTATTTTCAGAATAAATGTATATAGGAAGCTTAGCTAGGGTGATGATAAGGATGGTGGAAGAGGAGAAAGATGAAAAATGGAAGAAAATGGAAAAATCTGAGGTAATGAATAATAATGATAATTACAAAAATAATTTTTACAACTGTGGATATAGGAAGACAAAAGTCAAATTACTTGGTTGCAAACTCTTCTGGAAAGACAGCTAATTAGCAATGTATCTTTTCCCCATTTAGTAATGTCATTCAAAGAATAAATACCTGCAGATGTAAACATATATTTTAGAAGCACATAAAATTTTCATGTGAGCTGATTTTACAGATCAGTTTCCAGCTGTTGTTGGCTTATGGCTGTTACAAGACTTACATCTCTTGGTTCATGCCCATGAACAAAATGTCGTCTGCAGTCCAGCTATTATTTAACTGAATTTTGAGATGGTAGTCTAATACCCTCATTTGTATGTGTCATATTAGGACACACAAATACAGTACTGATCATGGAAGTGAGAACATAGCAGGATGTGCCTAGCTGGGAACGCCACAGACAGGAGTTTCATGCTGTCCCTAAAGCTCTGCCGTGGTATTGCTGGTCTCGCCAGAGACACAGAGAGTGGCAGAAGGTTCAGATTCTGTCCAACTGAGCAGTGATTTTGTTATGGAAACTAAATGTGGCCTGCATTGTTTCCAGCAATGAGGATCATTTTTATTATATTGCAAGGTAAATTACACTGTCTTTCATTCCTAGGGATCGTAGTGGCATGTGCTGTGCTGCTATGACTTGTAGTCTACCTCACGGTAGCTGAGGAATGTCAATGAGATCTCTTCACCACAAATGAATTATAATGATATTTAAAATGCTACCCTACAGTTCCTGATGAGGAATTAAATGCAAGACACAGTCTTATGCAGCAAAAAATGTTTCCCAAACAGTGATCTGGCAAAATCGATGGAAAGAAATAGGAGCATAGACCATGATATACCTCTTTTTGGGCTAAAGAATCACCATCATAAGGAACATGCACACACAGACACAAACCAACAACCGCCCACCCACAACTTCTGATGTTAAGCAGTAATAAGTTATTAAAAAGACAACGTAGTTTGGTGTACATTGTTGAAAGATTGTCCTGAAGTCAGCATGCTCATGCTTACAACTTACGTTGCTTTTGAAGAAAAAGATCAAGACAAAGCATTTAATCATATCTTGATTCTGTGATATCTCTGTTATCTAAAGACATCATGATTTCTGGATAAAGCAAAATTACATGATAAATTACGTAGAAGCAGGAGATATCAGAACAAAATTGTAAATACAGTAGTGGCAATCAGAAGCATATTGCATGTTTTCATCATCAGATTTTATGGACAATATTTCAGTGTCTGAGTATCTCACCTGTATATGTAATAAAAGGAGAGATATATGTTCCGAACTTAGTTACTTATAATTAGTCATTGAAACACTGATGGAGCCTGGGTATTAAAACTGCACCCCCTTTACTAAACTGGGTCCCTGAAGCTAGAAAGTACAAAATATAGCAGTCATTTGAGAAGGTAGATGTTAATTTAGTAGATAGTAAATGTGTTTTCTTTGTTCAAATTACAGCTTTATGAAAAGGTTTTCAAATTGCCTGGTTTTCAGGTTAGGATAGGTTGTAGGATAGAATATAATAAAAATTTAAGATACAAAAATACCCTACATAAAAAGTAAAATGGGTTAAAAATTTCATCTTAGTCCTTCTTTCTCTTTCCTTTAGCTGGATGCATTTGAATAGCATGGGTTTGATAATGGCACATCACAAAAAAATCCTTCTGAGTCTCCAGTGCAATAGTATCTGTTTATCTTTCTGTCTGCTGAGAGAAGTAGAATGAATCTGAAGTGGCAAACTTGTCACCAGGTAAAAAAGCTGTGTTAATGAGTTAACTTTTCTCTTGTGTCTACTTTTACAAACACAATCAACAGTGAGATAGGTAGATCAAGTGGAAAGATGCATAAACAGTCTAAGATAATCAAAATGAAAGGATGGACATACCTGGTATGTAAGGACAAACAAAACATATATATAAGTTGAACTTTAATGATTTTATCAACACTTTTTTAAAAATAAGCCAAAAATATCAGCAGGTCTGAATGCCTCAATTTGTCCCTTATGTTTTATAGCTTCTTAACCGTACATTCCTCGGTCACCTTTTTTGCTTCCCAGTGTAGTGAACATACCTTCACACCAACAATGTGAAGTATGTTTTCACTTTATCAGTGGAAATATAAGCTATTAAGAAATCTATTGGACTGACATTCAAGAAATATACTGGTAATATCTGTGTCAGGGTGTTTTTCAAACACCTTTAAAAGTTAAGACCCTTCAAGATATTTCATTTGTAATCAAGGAAAATTTTTTACCTACCTGAAATAAGTTCTTTTGGCAGAATCATCTATTAAGCTAAGCTGAATACTACTAAACTGTCTAATAACTATGTTATTTCCTGTGACAGGTTGAATGAGAGACTCTGAAACTGAAATCCATTTTTCTCCTTGAAGACTGTATTAGTGTCTAAAAAGCAGTTAACCACAAAACTTTTGATGTTTATTACCACTTATCTGCACATAGACTAGCAAAAGCAAATTCACTGCTCAAGCAGAAATCAAATTTTACATTTTAGACTAATTCCCATGACATTCATTGAGGTGTCCTGTGAACTTTAGAAGAAATTTCACTAAAATTATTTAAGCAAATTGCAAATGAGTTCCCGCATCTGGCTTGAACTCATCTATCATTCATTGTAACATGAATAAATGAAGACATTCATCACAAAGCACGCAACAGAAATTGTGTTCTCCTATTGATATAATTAAATACTCATAGAGAGCTAAATACATAATAGCTTCCAGACCTTTTATTTCATGCCAGAATTCAATGGCTCCATCCTCATATGTTCCTAGTCAGAATCATTGTGAACCCTCTCCAGTTTCTAAACATTTATTGCTAGTGCAGTAATAATAAACATCTTGCATTTATAAAATGTAATGTTGCCTAGAATTTTTCATTTTTCAAGAATGTAGATCGCACTGTCTAATGGCTCTCATATGTCCAGCATGCCCATGAACAATTTGTCTTCTGAGCGGAGTGTTAATCTGACACCTCAAGGACAGAGCCGATTTCAAGAAGACTCCGAGAAAAGCTGGAATATTTCACGTGTTGCAATAACTACTGAAAGTCCAAGTATACTTATTTTGGGATTACTCAAAGATCTGGATTATATTACTTCTGCTTTTCAGTGCTTTGTTCAAATGGGAATTATTAAAGATGCCAGGAGATATATATTTTTTCTTTGGTTTTGGGTGTGTGCCAAAAATAATTAAGAGAATTTTATACCTAATAATGACATCTATTGTACAGTCCTGAACTGGATTTAAGGAAGGGTAGGCAATAAATTTGCTAGATTTCTAATGCACTTGAAGGCACAAAAAGTGATACCCCCAATTCAAACCTGTAAACACAAGCTGTCTCCTGCATAAAGCTGAAAATCAAGACATGTTCTATCATTAAAGCCTTTCTTTTCTAAAAGGGTGAAGACTGGTAAAGGATGACAACGATGTTAGCCTCTAGCTTCTGTTGTCCTTCATGACAAGTATTCCACTCATTTCTGCAAGAATTAGATTGACCTGATCAAAGATCTGTTTAGCTCTATAGAGAGTTGTCCTTTGTCATTGCTGTGCTTTGAATCAAATGTTCCTGTGTATTTAAAGATATTATTTTATCCATAATAACACTAAGCTGAAGAATTAAATTGAGATACACTGAAAATTAAACTCAATTAAGTACCAAAATACTCCTTCCTTCCAACATGACAAAATTGCACTGAAGGAAGAATGATTTCTCTAAGCTTGTTTGCATGTGGTCCAATTGTATATATATGATTGCTTGCTTAGAATAGGGCCCAAAAGTTTAGCTGGCAAATGGGTCAGTTCGTGGGTCAAAGGACTGAATCAGTCAATTTACACTGTTTCCTGCCAACAATAGAGTATGTTGTATTAGAAAATACGTGACCAAATCCTAGAAGTATTTGTATCACAGTTACATTGGCCACTGACTGTGATACTGTCTCGTTCAACCTTAGATGCGCACCTAACTCGTTTAGAGTGCAGATCATGTAGCCTATTGCTGGGTATCTTGTTTGGGATGAGATGAATCATTGCCTCAAAATGCCTGTTTCTCCTCATTGACTGTGAAGTGAGCCTGAAGCGACCAGCTAAGGTGTAGACATTTACATGGAGCTAGATGACCCTCGCTTTGTTTCTTCTCAGTGACAATAACAGTAAGTACATGACAGACATTGACTGTATTGAGCGTTCCAGTAGAGTATTATCTTTAGGGACCATTCCTATGTGACTGTTTTCTACATCGAAAGAAACAAGAAATCAAAATGGCGCTCCATTTTTGTCATGCAGATCTTTCATCTGCTTTGTAAATTCATCTTTTGGCCTGGGGAAGTTTCTACACTGATAGGGAAACTTGGATGTTAGCTACAATCATATAACCCTTTGAAGGAGAATGTTATCTTTCCAGCATATAGCTTTAGTCATAACTTTGGTATTTATTTGAGTTATATTTTCTAGACTTCTGTGCTACAGGAACACTACTGGCGTAGCAGAAAATGGATGGAGTGTACCTGGGGAAATTTTGTTTTTATGAGCTGTTCATTTTGTTTTATGAGGTGGACACAATTAATATTTTAGATGTTGGGCTCTGGTCATGAAGAAGGCAAAAGAAGTTTTCTTCACCTTCACCAGACTGCGTATTACTTTATCAATGTAATTCCAGTGTCGAATTTCTAAAATCTGTAAGTCAATGAGACATAGACATTTAAAAGCTTAAGTCCCTGTTAAAAATGAGAGTTGTACTGTGAGAGTCAAGTCAGTTTTTGTTTAAAGTGTTAATCAAAATCAATTCTTACCAATTGCTCTACGAAAGAGCTAGAAATTAATTTAGATCTCAGATCCTGGGTCCAGGACTTCAGTGGTAAAACTACGTTCGTGATTGATTGGCAAATGTGTGTTCTTAAATTGTTTCAAAACACTTTGCATGTTTTCTGTCTTGGATTTGTCTTTTCATTTCATCATCCTTTTCTTGCCAAAAAGACCATTGTCTGGCTGGAAAAAAAAAAAGTGTTTATTTGAAGCTCATATTTTGTTGTTACAAAAGAGTGATTTGGTCTAAAAATTCCATTCATGTACAGTCTTTTCCCCAGCCTCTATAGAATCCAGAAGTCTGCACTCACTTGGACTTTGAGCTTGTAATTCATATAGCTCTAATTAAAGAAATTGACTTTAATCTGACTGATACAATGTAATAATTTCTTTCAATAAAATTACAAGGGTTACAATCAAATAAATTGTCAAAACATTTTGCAGTGATGTTTTTAATCACATGTTCATCCTGCTTTTAATTTATCTAGTTACAGAGGTATTTATTTGGCATTCTTATATTTCTCATAAATTTTTTTTTTGTCTTGTATTTCTTTGACTTTAGTAGGATTTAGTAGCAAATCATACATGGAAAGAATATAGCGCATGAACAGCTGAGATTGAAATTCTGTTAAGGTGTTGCATAAATGTACCCACAGTAACTGCAGCACTTGGAAAAATTTCAAGTGTCACTTCTAAATCACACTCTTATGCCATTTATATTCATATACGATTCTTGGAATATCTTGGTGTATCTACTTGTCATAATCCTACACGACTGGCAAGCAATATCTTGGGTATTTTTGTATCTCAGGAGAGAAATGTACACAGGATAATTTAGATATTCAAGGAATAATTATATATGTAATTATATATGTATTCTTTTGAAGTAGGGAAAGGCTGAATGATTCTCACCAGCTCAAAATAGTTACACCTGAGGTTAGTTGTTCAAGTAGTTTGGGTCCGAGCTGTGGCTGAGAAGTGATCTGTAGTGATCTCTTTCTTGTAAGGACACCGGGTCACAGGGACTGGCTACAACAACCTCTGATCACTGAAGTGTAGATTACCTTGAATGCCAACTTTTTTCCCCAGTTCAGCATTTGGTATGTAGCATTTGCATGAAGTCATCAATAACTTTCGTACCACCTGGGAAAAAACATTTCTGTAAGACATGATTGTCTTCCTATGTCAGCTACAATATCACCAGGAGGTTTTTGTTTGTTGTATACACCATTCATTTCTATATCTTCCAAGAGAAGCCTTGACCAAATGCTGAATAGCAGAATTGGCAGTCAGTGATGTTAATGTTGAATAGACGTGTTGCTCCTTATGTTCACTTACTTTCCCAATTTAAAAGAGTGTTTGATAGTCTTACAAGTGATTTACAGAGATGTCAGCTCAGATTTTCCTTATTGAAGAGGAAAAAGAAGGATTTGCCTAACTTTCCTGTATTTATAGTAAAAAGAAAAAATCTTTCTAAAAATGAAATTTTCAAGTCTGATAATCTTTCTAGTAATTCTCCTCTTTCTGATGCTTTCTGTTATAAGCCAGAAGTATAAAGCTGTGAAATTTTTAATTCAGTTACATGTCAGCCTTCAACATGAAAGCCAGAAACTAGTTTTTTGCTGGAGTAAAAAAATTTACAAGATTTCTAGAAACGTGAGTGCTTTCTTTATGTGTCACTTAACATTGGGAATTGCATTAATTTCATTTACTTTTTAATATCCACACTGCAGACATTTACAGTGAGATTAGTAACTGTAATTATTTATTATTTATTAAGTCTCAATGACTCGTTAGTCAATGGACAGAAATGGACACCTTGAGGGGGAAATTTGTGCAACTTATGTTCCATATTTATTGCACTTTCAATCATTTATCACCAGTTCTGGCTAACCAAAATGTGACACCCATCTACAAGAAGGGACGGAAGGAGGATCCAGGGAACTACAAGCCTGTCAGTTTGACCTCAGTGCTGGGGAAGGTTATGGAGCAGATCATCTTGAGTGAGATCATACAGCATATACAGGACAACCAGGTGATCAGGCCCAGTCAGCATGTGTTTCTGAAAGGCAGCTCCTGCCTTACTACCCTGATCTCCTTCTATGACAATACAACCCACTTAGTGGATGAGAGAAAAGCTGTGGATGTTTACCTGGACTTTAGTAAAGCCTTTGACACCATTTTCCACAGCATTCTCCTGGAGAAACTGGCTGCTCATGGTTTAGGCAGGTGTACTTTTCACTTGGTAAAAAAACTGGCTGGATGGCAGGACCCAAAGAGTGGTGGTGAATGGAATTAAATCCAGTTGGCAGCTGGTCACAAGTGGTGTTCCCCAGTGCTCAGTACTGGGACTAGTTCTGTTTAGTAACCTTATCAATGGTCTGGATGAGGGGACTAAGTGCACCCTCAGTAAGTTTGTAGACAACACCAAGTTGGGCAGGAGAGTTGATCTGCTTGAGGGTAGGAAGAGCCTACAGAGGTATCTGGACAGTCTGGATCAACGGGCCGAGGACAGTGGCATGAGATTCAACAAGGCCAAGTGCTGGGTCCTATCCTTGGGTCACAACAACCCCATGCAGTGCGACAGCTTTGGAGAAGAGTGGCTGGAAAGCTGCCCAGCAGAAAAGGACCTGTGGGTGCTGGTCGACAGCTGGCTAAATATGAGCCAGAAGCATGTCCACGTGGCCAAGAAGGCCAACAACATCATGGCTTGTATTAGAAATAGTGTGGTGAGCAGGTCTAGGGAAGTGATTGTCCCACTGTACTCGGCACTGGTGAGGATGCACCTTGAATAGTGTTCAGTTTTGGCCCCTCACTACAAGAAAAGCATTGATATTCTGAAGCATATCCAAAGGGAACTGGGGTTGTTTAGTCCGGAGAAAAGGAGGCTGAAGGAAGATCTTATCACTCTCCACGACTGCCTGAAAGGAGGTTGTAACGAGGCTGAGGGTTGGTCTCTTTTCCCAAGTAACAAGTGATAGGACAAGAAGACAGTAACAAGATAGGACAAGAAGAAACAGCCTCAAATTGAGCCGGGGGGGGTAGATTGGATATTAGGAAAAATTTCTTCACTGAAAAAGTTGTCAAGCCTTGGAACAGGCTGCCCAGGGAAGTAGTGGAGTCACCATCCCTGGAGATATTTAAAAGACGTGTAGATGTGGACTTAGGGACATGGTTCAGTGGGACTTGGCAGTGTTAGATTTATGGTCAGATTCAGTGGTCTTATAGGTCTTTTCCAACCTAAACAATTGAAATGATTCAGGCCCTTAAAGGATCTATTTCTCTCTGTGGCTCTAAAATCTCCACAGCAAGGTTGCACGCACACGGCTGCATCGTACAAATCTATTCTAGTCAAGGGAATGCTGTCTGATTTTCCACAAATGCCATTTTGTAGGTAAAGAACTTTCTTTTTTTCTGTAAGTCAACAACATTGGTTTTGGTTTAAAAATTTTTTCCTATTTTGATACTTTATTATTATTAAATAAATATATAAAATCTAGTTCTAGTAAGAAAAAAAAATGACACATTTTCTCCTTTTCCCCAAAAGTTTCTAAAAAACTGTCCTCAAGGATTAACAGAAATATTACTTCTTAAGCGCTTATTCTGTCAGTATTAGTGCACTTTTTTTCTTATGAGAACTGTTTTTCTATCTCTGTATATTTGCTGACATCTATTTGACATTTCCATTGCAAAGATATTTGAAATTCTACAGCCCAGGAAGTAAACGATTTGGGAAAGTTAATAATAATAATAATGATATTTGAATTTTGTTTGAAGCATCTACCTGATGAAGCTAATTTTTTTCTTATTCAATCCACACACAAAAATAAATTCAGGGATGAATTAAGATGCACATAGCCATTCTGCATTATAATATACTGCATACTGGCTTAAAGATGCTTTGATATGAGATGTATTGATATTTTCTAAAACTGAATACTTGTGAAACTTCCAAAGAAACACAGATCAGTTCTGAAATAATCAAAAAATGAACTCACTTGCAATGCACGTATATGGTTTCATTTAAAAAGCTGTTTGAAATCTTCTAATTTCTGAGACACTAATTCAGGCATTTTCTCTGCATTGAAGAACTTACAAGCCCCAGGAGTTCTTAGCCCTCTTCACTCTTAAGGCTACTGTATTTCATTTAGCCTCATTATCTTCAATTACACGGCATAAAAGGGATTTCCAGCATGACACATGGGAAGCAATGGACACAGTTCCTATAACTTTTGAGTGTATAAAGGGCATATAAGTGCTATTTGCCTGGATGTTATGCTACAAAGACTGATGTTGGTGGGATCTCTTGTATCTGAATGGTTGGTAAGCTTCAGAATTATCTTCCATTTCCCATCTGTTTCTGTTTAAATTTGCAGATGTATTAGCACAATTCCAAAGTGTGTCTTGTTATTTTGACCCACTGCACTGTAATTTACATGAATATGGAACAGAAAGGAGCTTCAATCGATAACTGGAATCAAAACAGCCATGAAAATCTGGATCCAGATGTTCTCCACTGTATTGCTATAAAATAAACTCTTCCACGTACAATTAGTCTCCAGTTTTACATCTTTTGTCTCTTTAGATCCATCTTTTACTATCCTTCAGATAAGTTAACCTATAAAACATCAGGATTCACTCTGAAAAGCCGCATATACAGGTCTGCACAAGGCCTGTATATGACTCTTTTAATGACTTTTGTGGAAGATTGTACCCAGCTTTCTACAGTTATGAGTCTGTAGTAAAAATAAGTTAACCTTGTTAATAATTCACACCATGTGGACTGAGAGAAAGTTCCTTAAAAAAATAAAGCACTCTTGTCTCAGTTTCTTAATATGAACAGGGTTATAAGCAGTAGCAAAATAAGCAAATATGTTTCTAATTGTGACCTTTAGCAATAAGTAAAAAGCGGATGAGGTAAACCACTAATGAAACCAGTATATTTTGGAACAATGAATAGCTTTTATATTAGCTTTCCTTATGTGTTGATTCTATTAGGGGTTCATCAAAGTTTTCTTCTGAATTGTCATCTGGGTTTTTCTATGGTCAAGTATTCTCAGATTGCTCTAGATTCACATCAATATTGCAGGTAAAACTAATTCTTAAGTTTGGAATTAAATCAACCTGTCTGTCTCTCTTTCTCTATTTCTATTTTATTTCCACAAAGTGTTCCAAAATATCTCACTTAGGAAGTTCATAAATATTTGGATTTTATTTCCCAAAAGAAAATGCATCAGGCAACTGTTTTCAACATACTGAGACAGGAGGAGCATTGAGTCAGGTATGACTATGAGGTTTTCCAGATCCCAGCTACTGAGTCAGGATTGTAGACTCTGAATGTTTCTGGAAAAGCCAAGACTTATGGGCTCCATAACATTTAAGCTGCTGAATATTTTTCTACAGTAATACTTGAAAGAGGAAAAAAAAAGAAAAACAAAACAACTCTTTATGCTAAGTGTGTATATATATATGTAAGTATATGTGTGTATATATGTACACACACACACAGAATCACAGAATGGTTTGGGTTGGAAGGGATCTTAAAGATGATATAATTCCAACCTCCCTGCCATGGGCAGGGACACCTCCCACCAGCCCAGGTTGCTCAAAGCCCCATCTGGCCCGACCTTGAACACCTCCAGGGATGGGGCAGCCACAGCTTCTCTGGGCAACCTCTGCCAGTGTCTCACCACCCTCACAGTATATAGAATCATAGAATCATAAAATTGTCTAGGTTGGAAGAGAC
>VZSZ01004918.1:0-21390 GCA_013398815.1 Ibidorhyncha struthersii
CCTTCCCCAGTGCGGACTCACCTGCACTGGAGCTGGTCTCAGGTAGGGAGAGATTAAAATAAGCACATTAAGTGAGAGCTTCTTGGAATGCAAATATTAAAGAGAAGGATTTTTTTTGTGTTGTTTTTTCTTAAAAAAATCTCTCAAACAACAAAAGCCAAACATACAAAACCCTACATCTAGCCATCTCCTGTCCATTATCTGGTGCTCAAAATTCCCATCAAGTTTAGAGTAATTGAGCATTCTTGCTAAATGAATTTGTGCTCAAAGTTAATCTTTTATAATTGCTTTAATTATTTTTTTCTTTAAGTGTTTAAAAGCACTATGAAACAGCTTCCTTAAAATGAAACCTAAAACAAATTGATGGACATTTAGGCTAAAAGTTATTATTTTTAATTAATGTGAGTTACACTTTCGCTTACCACAAACAAAATAATACATGAATGCCATCACAAAGTAACTAGACGCAGGCAAAGAGAAGTAAAACCAAAAAGATGAGTCTAATATTGGTTTTGGTATCGTCACATCCCAGATTTTAGGCTACACGATTCCTTTTGATTGTCTAAAGAAAGTAAAACGCAACCAAAAAAAAACACCCCACTACAACATAAACATTTTATATTACTACTCAAAATGATGAATCCTGATCTCTCTTCAGATACTGTTTAATTTTGGGTCTGGTGTTGTAAATACATCTACTTCTTGAGTTGGGATTAGTACTACATTCAAAATTTTGAACTGGATGTCCCAGAAGCAGCCTAAGTCCAAAGGAATTGATGTCTAATTTTCTATGAAGACCAATAACTTGCAGTTTATCTCTGGCAGTGCATAAAGAATCAATTCAGGTAAATCATTAATACACCATTTTTCACTTATTCTATTCTGATGATGTGCTAGGAGCGCTTCCCAGTGATATTTCTCCTCCCAATGAAGGTAGAAGAAAGATGTTGAGTAAAACCTATGCAGTGACATGCTAAATTGGAAAAAAACAGCTCTGTGGCTAAGTTTAATGCCCACAATCAAACCTTTACCAAAGAGGACAGTAAAGCTTCCTCTCATCATTTGTCAGTAGTTGTATCTTCACCTTTAGTTTCCCTGTTTACAGGAAGCCTTTACAAAACTGATTTCGCTAGTTGCTTTACTCAAACTCAGCACGGAGATATTTAGTTTGGTTTTCCACAAACAAACAAACAAACAACAAACACAACCAAACAAAAAAAAAAAAAAAAAAAACCCAAAAAAAAACCCCAAACCCCACAATTTCTTGTGTCACAAAGTCAAGGACAGACTTAAAACCTTTACAAGTAACTTCAACTGAAGGAAACAGTCATTAAATTCTTAGAAGTTTTAAACAGCACCACTGTAGAAGATACACCACAGTTCGGGTACTTCATAGATTGTTCCAGTAGCTTTTGCTCTGTCAGTTGCTACAGTTGAACATATTAGGTCCTATATGCTGCTGTGAAACTACTGTATGGACAAAGCTTATAATTATAACCAAAGAAAACAGAAAACCTTAAAAGAAAGTTGGCCAGCCAAACTACTACAAAACATGACTATGCCGAAAACTCATGTTCTCATTCAAGAAAAATAAATAAAAATAACATTTTGATGGTTAAGAAACAAATACTTACAAAAGCAATAATCTGTGAAGGACTTAAAGAGTCACTTTGTTCCACAGAAGTTAAAGTTACATGGAATCTGATAAAGATCAGAGATACACGCAGCAGCATGGGCTGAAATTTTAACAGCAGCCCCCTCTGAACTATGTGAGGCTAAATAGGGGTACTTAGTAGGTATCTAACACCCGATTAGCCACTTTCCTTTTCAATCCAGAAACATGTGCCTCTACACACTGCTAGGATTTTTACATAATCAGCATATTTTTGTTTGTCCTGAAACTCAGCTCTTGCAGATTTTTTCCTTTGTTTTCTCCAAAAGTACTACTTGATGCAAGTCGGTCCCATATTAACGCAAAGAAAGCATCAGACTTAATATCCTTGACTGTGTCCTTTTAAAAAGCAAGCAAAAAAAACTTGTTGCAAGTACAAAGGTTTATTATTGCTGAATGAATGTAATAAAAGCCACATTGTTTGTACTTGACCGATTTCCTCCTTCCCCAGTGCTGGACAGAAGACTTAGAGGGACCAGTACCTCTTATAATACATTCCTTTCAATTACATTTCACTTCCATCTTCACCTAAAGCAGTGCTAAAGGAGAAACAAATTGAGGGGGAAATTTCACATAGTGCCCAAACCCTGTATTTTTAAATAGTTCTGAAACAGATTATACATTCACTACTTAATGTGGTATTTCTACAATGTGTAAAGTGTAAGAGTGAAGAGTAAATTATGTTGAAGAGCTGCTGGATGAAGACAGATCAAAGACTTTGACTTTATTAAATACACTGTGCATGTTTTAGTTCTCTCGTATGTTTCAGGAAACAACTAAATAGGCAACTAAGAGAAAACTGGTCAAGATTACCTATTTCCTGCTATTCTGTGTGCTAGTATAGAATTAGGCACAGAAGGCCCAAGCCCAGAAACACACTTGCATATGTATTTACACATATGTATACCATCAAAATTGAGATTTAGCTAGAAAGGCCAGGTTAAAATTGAGGTACTGTAATATTCAGAAAGCAAAATCTGTCAAATTAGCAGTGAAATTAAAGTTCAGTGGCAGCCAATACTTACTTTTCCAGCTTTTTTAAAGTTTAAACTTTTTTTCACTCAGACTTTTTACTTTCATTTTTAAAATTTCATTAACGTAGAGCTAATTTGGGGTAACAAAAGAAAGAAAAACAGCTCTGGGCATTCACACTGAAGACAAAGCCTGTCCACTGAGTAGTAGTTAAAGGCCTCCAAGCATCAGAAAGTTTGTTCTTCACATTCTTTTCACAATACAAAAAAAAAAGTAGTAAAGTTGCAGGCTAACAGTGTACAAGCAGTATCTGACCAGCTCATTTGAAACCCAAATGCAAGCTGAGAGACAGAATTTCTGCATCTTTTAGGCAACCAACCAACAGCCTCCCCAGACACCTTGAGGTGGAACTTCCTCACTTATTACAGATCTTACCTTTGGACCAGCCAGGTGGAAAAAAAAGGCACTTCTATATTCAGTTGAGCAGTTTTACACATCCAGCTTATGAACCAGAAGTACCTATTTCCCTCTGCTGATTATAGAGTGATTCCACTTTGTAGAATGTAGGCTTGATAGTCATTTACACTGCATAGGTCTACATTCAGCCAGAAGAAACCAACCTTGAAGTTACATGGTCTGATAAATGCAGGTGGGATTTCATGACATAGAAATTATTGACCCAGAATATGCTAATTTGCATAAGGAAGTACACATTTGTGAGTTTTAAAAAAAGAATTGTTAGCAACTCTCTAAATTCTTCATACATGTCACCAAAACTATGCCAAATGATACCTATACAACTTTATCATGTTCAGCACTGTGACTCAAATAAAACCTACTGGCACAATATCATGCATGTGCTATTAAAAAAGTCAGTTCATTCACCTAGCAATTTAAAAAAAAAATACTGATAGAGTTAATAAACACACATTACACACAAGAAAGAAGATATATTGTTTTCACAAATAATCACAGAATGTTAGGGGTTGGAATGAACCTTCGGAGATCATCTAGTCCAACCCCCTGCCAAAGCAGGTCCACCTAGAGCAGGTTGGACAGGTACACATCCAGGTGGGTTTTAAGTATCTCCAGGGAAGGAGACTCCACAGCTTTTCTGGGAAGCCTGTTCCAGTGCTCTGTCACCCTCAAAGTAAAGAAATTTTTCCTCATGTTTAGATGGAATTTCCTGTGTTCCAGTTTGTGCCCGTTGCCCCTTGTCCTGTCACCAGGCAACACTGAAAAGAGTCTGGCCCCATCCTCTCGACACCTGCCCTTTAGGTATTTATCAGCATTGATGAGATCACATCTCAAACACATTACAGGTCACAGCTCAAACCACA
The DNA here is from genome assembly GCA_013398815.1 of Ibidorhyncha struthersii. Taxonomy (NCBI): domain Eukaryota; kingdom Metazoa; phylum Chordata; class Aves; order Charadriiformes; family Charadriidae; genus Ibidorhyncha; species Ibidorhyncha struthersii. Next base: position 3,985 of record VZSZ01004918.1, read on the forward strand.
TCCAATCTGCAAGCTTGCATTTACCTATATAATCTGTAAATTTACACATTATTGAAGTTTATACAGCACAAGAGTCTTAGAAGTTACTTAAAAGCATTGTTATGTTTACCTTACCCTTAAGCTGTTACGCAGACAAAAACAGAAAAAGACTTCTGATACAACTAAGCCCTTTTCTGAAAAATTTATTTAGTTTGATCTTTGTTTTGAATGGGTTGTACTGAGTACTAGAGATTTTATTATGACATGCATAAAGGACTTAGAGTTGTAACTATAGCAAAATGAATACTTTCCCAAAAGACTCGAATAATTTCTTTGCACCTGTAATCTGCGAACAGTGTGCTGGGCCACTGAGGCCCTCTATTCTATCTTCCGTAACTTTAAGTTTTACAAAACAAAATCAAGCTACAAGACAGTAAGAATCTTATCCTAAAACATACTGTTTCAATCTGGAACAAGCACTGCAAATGGATTTCTTTTTGGTTAAGGGTTAATACACTGAGAATTCATTAGTGGAACAAAGTATTCCTTAAAGGGAAGGCTTTGTTTACATTCATAAGGCGGTATCAACTGATATTCCTGAGAGACTACAGAGCAAGATGCATTATGAATCTAGAAATTACTTCATGTGTTCACTACCTTTCCAAATTCTCTCATACTATACCATACAAAAAAGAGTGTAACACTGTCCAAGGTAAGGTGATGAAATCACTGTTATTTGGCACTAGAAGGGATATAATAATATCCTCCACACAAAGAGCTACTGTGCGAGAAAGAGGAAGTAAGTCTAGAATATCCAAATAAAGTTATATCTGATATGGAACTGGAACAATTATACTAACACAAATATTAAGGTACAAATTCCCAGTCTCAAAATTTCATTCTCAAATATCAATTAAACATTTCAGAAGAAAATGTCTATAGTGCCCAGGAATTACATTACTGACAGAAGTAAAGACTAAAGATATTCTTTGTATTAATACATAATGTTACTGAAGACATGCCAATGTTAATTTAACATTTATGTTTAGTGTAAACACTTAAATACTCTAGAAGAAAAGGACTGTGGTCTTTAAATTTTTCACACTCTTCAGGATTGTGTGGAACACTAGTTTTTTCCTCTATAATGCAGAAAAATAAGTCTAAACTCAATTAAAATTCTGCTGTTTTCTAACTTCAGTCTACTATGCAACTGAAACTCTGTATGGATAGTTTTTTCTACTTTTACTATGCAGCTTCTTAATAGGAAAGAAAAGCCACTCTACCAAGTTTCCACAGTTAGAAGCCAACTGCTCATGTTAGTTTCATACACATGCTTTCCTTTCTCTCTCATCTCTAAACAGGGATCCAGTCTCTCTTCAATGCTACACCTCCAAATATCTTACCCAAGAAATCCATCCAAGCCAACAAATAAGACTTTAAATAGAAGGTTGTACATAATTGACAATTATTTAAATGGACAAAGATGAACCAGGATGAGAACATTTGAGAATTTATGGAAGAGTACCCAAACAACACACAAATAAATTCCTTTCATTAAAAAAATCTTGATTTTCAAAGTGACTCTCAAGAATCAAATTGTAAAAGAAAACAGAAATCAAGAGGTGAATGGGTCACTACAGTCAATACTAAAGTAAGTTTCAGGGGCTATGGCATATATCGTAACAATATTATTAATTTTGCAACAGTAAGGATAGACTTTTTGACTGATACCAGATGTCATTTTTTTGCAGGACCCTTTTTCTTTACAATTTTTCCTTTTTTTTTTTTTTTTTTTTTTAATTAAAGCATAAAATTGTCTAAGGTACAATATTTATTTTAACACTATTTGCATTAAGTACAGTTTGCTAATTTCATATGTCTGAAAACACAGGTGGGAAGATGCAGTATGTCACAAACAGGCAAAGATATAGGTGAATTCCCTAAACAATCAATTTTTCCCCATGCAAAAGCAAGACTGATATACAAGGTTATGGAAATAAATCTCATTTGCAATGACTATTAGCTGCTCCTGAACAAAAAGATTTAAAGAGTAAATATATATGTATAATAAAGAATTTATCAGATTTGAAATTATTCATGAGTCATAATATGAAACGGAGAATCTTTCATAGAGTCACATGAAGAGCAAAGAGAAGGTTAAGGTTCAAAATTAAACACCCATGACACAGGGAAGGAAAATATCCTACAGTACATATGCTTCAATCACACATAGGCAAAGGCTTTTAAGATTCCTGAAAGGATGCTTGCTTTGGACAGATGACCACAACTTCGCTTACCTCGATCAACACTTACCAAGCTGCAATATTATATTCACTCCTAAATTTCCAAGCTAATGTAAACACTGGAGAAGAGCTAAGCTTATTACTTCTTGGAATATTTATATCAAAGTGCAGCTAAGTGATTTCAGACAGCTATTTGATAGCCAGTTTTATAGAATGACCAACTTACCTAACATAAACCAGTATGTGTACTGTGAGAAAGCTTAAATCTAAGAAAATCAAAACCTGTATTGCAGAATACTAAGTCCCATTAATGGCACAGTATATCCTTCTTTAAATCTTTAAATTGTATATAATCTTTCAAAATATGTATCTCAAATATAATTTCTGGTAGCAATTGTGTTCAAATTTATGATTTCCAAATTGTTTATGACTAGGTCTTTCTTAAATATTATATGTCAATCCAAGGACTAGTTCCATTGAAAAAAAAAAAAAAAAGTCACCTCACCTTCATATTGTAAAATTTGAGCAATACCACCGACAAAAATCCACATAAATCCAGAAGGAAAACAGTAGGCACATACCTGAGCAGGTATCCTACACAAAGCTTTCCATAAGACCTGAAAATTTGCCATAAAAACTGAGAGCACTTCAAACACTGTCAAACAAATTTAGTTGTCTTCAAATGCATTGAGAAGAAAAGACCACATGATTCTTTGCATGTATTGAGTTTGGGCTGATAAAAATCTCATCCTTACTAATGACCCAGTGTTCAAGACTCACCTCAAATTGCAGAATCTCAGCCTAACAATTCACTGGATTCACCTACAAACCTGATGGTGACTAAGTTCAAAGTAGTACAGTGGCAAATCACTTACTATTTGTACACAAGAAAAGTCAATTGAGATGTTAAAAACTGCATTTCAGGACAACTGCTTGGACAATACACTGAGTCAATACACATGGACAGCTCTCCATCCTAACTGGACTGGCTAACCTAAAGAATGCCTTACATGGAAACCAAACCTTTAAAAAGAAAACAAAACAAAAATGAAAAAAAAACAAAACTCTCCATTATCTGTGACAGTCAAAAGCATCAGTAGATCAGAACGGTGAGATCTAAAACAGATCAGTACATGATTAGCGTTAGTTGGTTCCACTCCTCACAAACCTCTACTCTAGACAACTCTTACATAGAGGATATTTAGAATACTGCTTGGAAATCAATTCTCAGCATTAAAGATTTATAAATTGCTCTGTTCCACAGGCCATGAAGACTTATTTCCCAGATCTTAACTCATAATGCTCTGTATGGTCATAGAGTATCAAATACATTATATAGTAGTAATAATAGTGAAGACTACTAGACAGACTTCACTAATAGAATTTCCAGCCCATCATATAACAGTTGCAGTTATGAGCTAGCCAGCCATACAGAGCCCTTCTTATAGCCCCAGTGTTCTCACTTTCCAGTCACTGAAAGCAGTTAGTCATTAATACTCAAATCTTGAAACCAAAACCAAGCTCTCTTTTTTCCATAGGAACCTGTTTTCTTTTAGATTTTCAGTTATTTCACTCTGCTATCCTGTGTATGTCTTCATGATACATCAAATTTTTTAGCAACATATACCCTTATATGTAGATATATAAGTATATAATATATAGACACACACGCACCCATTTACCCAACCACAGGTTAATTTATTTCATTGTTTACTGACATAGTTGCTTCTCACTTCTACTCTCTCCCACTTTCTCACCCCATAAAGTCTCAGAATTAGTTATCCGAACATAGTCTGATATATTTAAAAACAAGATCACAGTCTGCAGTGAAGAAAGCAATGAATACCAAATCCAACCCCACCTTGATAAGATAGATTAAATTACAGCTAATTGAATTCATAAGGTGTAGTTCACATGCCCTTGCACTCTCTTTCTCCAAAATCGTAGCATCATTGCTTACTAAGAGGTTCACTTGCTATTATAGTTGACATAGCACACCTTTCAACAGAAATGTATTTTAAATTACTCATTTTAAAGAATAAGCATTTCAACATAATTTATAATTCAGGACTTACTCTTAAAGAAATAGTGCAGAAGCACAAACATACTAAAATTAGAAGGCAAGGCCAGATATAAAGATCGGAAATGAACACAAAACCAATTTATCTGGGCTGGGTCATTGATTCATATATAACCCAAATCAGTTGTAACTGAAAGTTACTGGTATCTGACGGTTATTAGTTTATCATCCATTAACACTTTTTACAGAAGCTGAAGCACATTACGTTTTCAGCAGCAAAGATAAACAGTATACTTCTGCCCTGAAGAGAGATGAAATATGCCAAACAAGAAAAATTATTAGGCTTATTAGATATTTACTGTTCTATGAAGTGAACTGCAGTTTGTTTCAGATGCTTGCACGTTTCCTAGGAACAAGTAATAGTCTCAGAAAACAGGACAGAGACTGATGAAATTATTCTTTCATATACAAGAGGTCCTCCTACATCACTGATGGAAGAGGAAATTAGCATTGCACTATCCAAAATATACCTCCTCGGAGGGTACCAGAAGAAAGCTGTGCCAATGACCAGTATAAATGTCTTACTTCTTGACATAAAAATTAAATGTTATCCTTAAGACGATTTGGCAGCATACAAGTTAAGTACCATCAATGTTTAGAGAGTCCCTAAGCACCTGTTTCCACTGTACGGCCCTTTTTAGTCAAGTCAAGTTCACTGAGTTCCTCAGTCTTTAAAATGAGGTCTGTGTATAACACGCAAAACTCTTTAGAGATGACTGTATGTTATGGTAAATAATTCAACAGTTTGCACCAAAAAAAAGAAAAAAAAAAAAAAGGATTTGTCTGGCTTACAAAACTAAACCAACTGTCCTATGGAAGGATCTCTAAAGCAAAGTGATCAAACAGTACAGCTTTTTTCCTTCTCTCTGCTCTCCCCCCGCCCCCAAGTGTCCTAGCATTTCTAGGTTGGGTTGGTTTAGTTCCCCCCCGCCCCATTACTACAATCATTGTTTAATTTTATTTCAAGAATCATATTTCAGGGAACCAAAGGAGGCCAAGCAACAAAGTTGTGCTTGTTCTCAAACAATGCAGCTCCTACCATCTCTATCAAAAATGAAAGCCAATTAGGCCAAAAATCACAACTAGTCTGGGAGTATCTGGAGTTCTGAATCTCTCCCTATCCGTGACATTCAATTGCCAGCAGGAGAATTTCTTCCTCCTACACATATTTTAAATGCCAAAACATGTGAACATTAGATAGAGGTTTATCAACACATTTTATTACAGGAGATAAACTGGCAATATTTCATGCAAGAGTGCCCAACTGTAGGATAGCAGTGAATCCATAGCTGGCTTATTTCCACATAATACTGAGTGTGCGATGTCAGCAACTTCAACTAGCAACAAGTTCAGATACACCTACCAAATCAAGCACTAGTAACATTTGTTTCTTCACATACAATCATTTAGAATACCCAGTCGTGCTCCTAGCCAGACTTTCAGTCTGTTCTACCTGTTTTGCTTTGAAAAGAAATAATATGGAGGAAGCACAAACCTACCTGAACAAAATGGAAGAGTGTCTCAAAACAGCATTAAGCCCCCTTATTCTACTGTCTTTTTCCAACATAATTTTTAAGTAGGAATTCCAACATTTTAAACCAAAGGTACAACCTCACCTATGCATTCACCTGCATTACTGCCTGCCAGCTTTCTCTGATTATTCATCCACCTTGGTAGTCCCCATTTCACTTGGGAACCCTCTTTATTAAAATACAAATAGCAACCACATAAAAACGTCAGTAAAATTCAAAAAGAATATTTAAAATTAACAAAGAGGTGTGAACCATTGTCTCCAAATACATAGCGTCAAAGCATTTCACTTGCAATTAAACATTTCAGAACAAGATTCAAAGACAAACTTATTTATATTGCAGGCTTTTATCACCAAGGTACAGTCCTAGGAAACTCTTAAAAGCAATATGAAACAAGCATACTAAGCTATGAAATCAATAACTATGCAACCAACTCCTGCTTTAGTTTTAAGTTAGATGGGTTTACCTGCAGACCTATAAAAAAAAAAAAAAAAGATTGCTGAGGGACTGGCTAATTAGCCTCAAAGCCAGTTGTCTTCTGCGTTTTCCATTTCACAATGTTGCTTCTCTATTTACTATTAGCACATATTGCAAGCTCTTCTCGACAGATAATTCACTGATAAGTAACATCACCTGCAGTATAGTACAATTCATACATATTTCATGTTAAATAATGTTTAAAATCCTTGCTAAATGGCATTTTGAGATTCTATTTCTCAATCTGCCTCTGATGTCAGTCCGGTTGAATATTTACGGAATTACACCCTAGCCACATCTTCAGCTCACAAAATTAAATCATGTTACACTTTCTTTTTTTTTTTTTTTTTTTTTTTTTTTTGGGGGGGGGGAGGTGGGGAGGAAAAGGCATCATTCCAAAATATCCTTTAGTTTTCAATGTCAAATACTGCTATTTCACAAAATGCACATGACCTACTCAAATTGTCCTATCACAGATTTCCAGAGCATTGTTTTCCCAGAACTATCCCAAATCAAGCCAACAAGGCTGTACTCTGCCTAACCCACAACTGATAGCTGTGGTTGCAACTCCTACAATGCAATAGGAACAGTGAAAACTTTAAGCCCACCTAACAAAGGCAGCAAAAAATCATCTCCATCGCCACCAAAATAAATCTTTCAGCTTACAAGTCAAGTGTTGCAGATAAAGAGGTGAGATAATTCTAGAAACTCTCTTCACTTACACATTTAGAACAAAAGATAGTTTCTTTATGAAACACTTAAAAGGGATAGCTTTCATATGCTTTACTGCATCAGGAATGGATGTGCCCCAATTTGTTTCTACTTTTCAACTGAGGAAGGATGAAATGTATACAACTGAAATCCAAAAAATTAACTTAAAAAAAAACACCTTTTTTTTCCCCCCCTCGCGAAGAAATATATTTCCACGTATTTTAAAATGTTTTGCACAACTTCAGTGTTAGTTCTTTTTTTCAGATTTCCAAATCTCTTCCCAGTTATTTTGCTTTCCTTCTAATGATTCTGTCTTGTAGGACACAGTGTCTTTCTCACAGCTTCTTCCCAGCTGCCTTTTCTAGCAGAAAAAAAAAAAAAAAAGTAACAAAACCAGCTTTAATCAAGGAAAATTTTCCATTAACAGATCCAAGGAATCACTGCTACTCACTGTGAAATTACTAGAAGAGATGCAGAAAGCTTTTACACAGAACAATTTGAATTAAGTTCCAATACTGGGAAACTTCTAGAAGTATTTTTAAATTTATTATATCCCAAATGACATTATTTCCAAAGATATTAATGACTGAGCAATTCCTATATATATGGTTGCTAACGTGAATTTATTTAAAGTGGATTAAGCTATGTCACTAAAAAAGGAGGAAGAACAATGTTGTTGATTCAACGTAACTTCTATATCCACCACTTCTGAGTGTGACAACTGGGTGGGTTAAATAAAGACATGCTGCAGAAGTCTTCATAGGCCTTTGAAAGTCACCAAAGTCAGGGAAAGTTTAGTGGCCTCAGAGCACAAATTCAGCATACCGACATGCAACCTGAAACATCTTGATGAAAAGAGGGGACAAGAATCCCAGTTCAGAAACAGACTGACCAGCAGCTGTCCTTACTGTTCGTTCTCCAGGGACAGACAAGGAGTTACCCACTAATCTTCCTGAAAACAAACTGAAATTTTACAATGCATACTCTGAAGTTATTTTTGGCAGGCCACGCAAATTAAAACTGTACAGGCTATCATCTCCTGTACCCGAGGAGATGTAAGAAACCAATACTAAGCTGGAGGGAAGAGGTTTGAGGCTAGAAGTCTTTCATCAGTTTTGGGGCAGGTGGCTAGAGGAGTCTGCTATTAAAGCACCCAGAAGTTTTACATAAACACAGTCAGCTCTCAGCCTCTTATTTTTTTATATTTGCCATCCATATAGCTATTACAGTGCATCCTAATTAGTAGATCAGCAAAGTAAAAATCTTACACCCAGTTTAGCCTGTTTTTGTAGTCTATGGAGGAATAGCTCTCTTAATATCTACCTAAATAATTCTGGAGCATTTAATTTACTGACTAGAGCGCTACCAGAGAGTCATAAAAAGCAGTACTGACTAGACATTTTGCTCTAATCCAGAGAGACCCCTGCACCTTCAACAATAATGGCAGTGTCATTACCATAAATATTTCAGATTGCTCAGAGTCCCCACATTCCCCAATACAAAGGGAACACCACTTAAGCAAACGCCGCAAATGCTGTGTAAAAAGCTACATTTTAATGAAGAACCATACCAACATTCAAATACTGCATAGTGGGCACCCTAAAAGGGTCACTTTATATGATTTTTGGTAACAAACCATTACCTCCTATGTAAGAAACATGTAAAAAACCCACAAACACACCCACCCATACCTAGGCAGCTCCACATGCTTTCGTCTTGTATTAGACAATGTAAGAGATTACATAGTTGCTTTTTCCAGTCAAAATACTGTATTGCATTGATAGGTTTAGTGCTTTTTAAAAGTGGGTGTAAGACAATGTCAAGTGTACACAAGAAAAACAAATGTATGTTTAAGGTTACGGGTTTACAGGTTACAGCTGCTAATAATAGCTTATATTATATAGCTCTTTTTCCTTGAGTTGCCTTTCCCAAGTGCTCCAATAAATACAAAATACAAATCATTACACCCGAATTCTTGCAAATTGCATGGTAGAATCAAATTAATAAATATCAGGTAAGTAACCTTTCATGAAAAATTAGCTCAGAATCAATTCTTTAAGGAAGTCAAAAATATCCTAGTTTTTAAAAAAAAAAAGTGCTACATGCTGTAGACACTGTAGGAATAGTATGCAGAAACAAAGAACTGCTAAGTGTGATAGCAAATTAAGAAGTCCTATATATGCTGACAGAAAATGAGCAGAAGATTCTTCTGTATTTTCATTCTTTCTACATCAAGCTGCAGAATTGTAGAACTTAAGTTTTATGAGTTTATATAAATTTAAATATATATCCATATATAAGATTTAGAATCCAGTAGAGAAAGCTGTAGGTGATATTCAAACTGAATATCCAGAAAAGAAACAAGAGCAAAGAAGATTTTACATAAAAACTAGTCTGTTTTAGACACCATAACCTGTTGGCATAAGGGCTATGAAATACATTGCAAACCAAATAAAATCATATAACCAATCTACGTTTATTTTGGTGTTAAATAAACACTCCCCAACAGATAAAGAGTCACAAGACTAGAAATTCAGATACTTCACAAAGTATTCAAAATGCCCAAGGGGCGCAGTTCATATTTACTTAACTATAATGTAGGTCAAATTGAGCTGGACTTCCCTGCTCCCTCAATAGACTAAGAAAGTTGAAGGTCAAAGCAAGACTTCAGGAATGCTTCCACTGACCAGATCAACCCAACAGACAAGTCAAACATTCCACTGCCATCGGTACTATACAAAAACATGTTATACCATGCAGTTTAGTCACATGGAAACAATGCTTCCTTCACTAATTTTAATGTGTTTCAATTATAAATTAATACATAATATACACACAGTAGCAATTTGTCTGAGGTGAAGCCTATCGAAGCAGACCAATTGATTCCCTGGAGAAAAATGACAACACATTTACACAAAAGTTACTGTCAATTAATAGACCAGCTATCAACTGCTCCAAGCTGAGACAGGAGAGAAGAAAGAGGGCAGCCAAGTGGAAAGTTTTCATGAACAAATGCCACAGATCACCACAATTTAAGACTGGGTAGGGCTGCTGTCAGAATTCACCAAAATAAAATTTGAGCATTCACACAGTTGAAAAGCAACTCTGCAACACAAATATCCTCAAACTACCTTAAAATAAGTATAGATATTAATACAAATCCTTCAGCATGAGCACTACACAGCAGCTCAGCCTATCTTATTTTACTAACCCAAAAGCACAAGCACTTCAGTAATACAACTAGCAGTTGTATTGAAATTGAATGAAAAGAGTTTAAATCTACTTTAGGTATGTCTAAAATGAAGAATTGTAATTGTATATTCTACAACATAGATATGTCTGGAAGAGCACATTCTGAGTACTTCTAGTATGCTAGAACATACAGTTTCAACACTATTTTCCCTTCTCCAGACACCTTTGGCCATTCAGTGAAAAAAAATTGTACTTACATAGAACAGTTAAGTTGCTTAGATTCAATAGTAAAAACACAAAATTTAGAGTTCAATAACACCGTGGCCCTTAAATCATGGAAAAACAAAAGCTTAAGTTAATCCTCATAATGAGATTGCTACTTTAATATTTTCCGAATGCTCTTCAAGATGTTTTCTTCAAGTTCAAAGGAGCTTTCTAAAATGATAAATCTGTATTATTCTCAAGATATTTATTTTATTTTTTTAGATCACCAACGGGTTCAGGGCGAAACAGCTCACAGAAACACTGTATCTCTTTTACATCCCTGTCCCTCTAAACGTTTAGAAGAAAAGAAACATCGCCCACTGCTTCAGAGGTAACATCTTTTCAAACACCATCCCCTGAAATCCCTCAAGAAAGAAGTCTTTAATTTGCCAACTTACAGTCTTACCCATCACAATTGAAATTATTTCAATACCCTTGAAATATATTATTTACCCAAAATAAAATGGTAAACATAACACAATGGGCAAAAATTTGAAAATTTCTTTTACCAAAATTAACAAAGCAAGACTACCATTATCCACAAAAATACAATAATGAGACTTTCCAAATATAATGTGTTTTGTTAACTACTTTCACAATTTACTCACCTGTATCCCAGGTGAATTTCCCTAGCACTCTAAATTTACTGTCTCTGTAGTAAAGAAGAGGCTGTACTAAGGGAAAATCTCTGATCCACCGTCAGTATTTAAAAAGAATAACAACAATAAAGCAATACATATTTCAAATAAAAACTAAACCACTGCTCTAATGTGAAGTGCAAACAGTGGTTAAAAAAATCTGATATCGTATACCTTCCCCCTCTTTTTTTTTTTTTTTTTTTAAAAAAAAGGACTCATTTGTTCATTCATTTGAAAGATAGTCTTCCTGTGATAAAAGAGAAGTACAGTCTAATTTTGAGAATTGCTTTCCCCCCATCACCTGAATATCCCAGGTGCACACTAACACAAAATACTCAACAAAATTTTACTTACCAACCTCTTTGAAGCTGCTAAAAATCCTCTAAAACTGTGCAGAAATGGGAGGATGCTTTCCCAAGTAAAGACATCGTGTTAAACTACTGCTGAGTAGTACAAGCTAATGCTGAAGATGTTTTACACTGATAAGTATCAACAGTAAGGGAATTGTATTGTTTAGCCTAAACTATTTTGGTTAAGAACAGCTTATGCCTAGACAAGCCCTTGCAAGGTAAACACAAAGTTCCCATCTTTTACTTCACAAAAATTCACTCTTTGTTGCTGTATACATGTCTAAACCTCTCATAACACAGAAAAGTGGTACATAAACTCCACTACATTTTTCTTTCTTCTGATATTCGTATATGGCATATAACCCTCAAAATGGATTAATATAACCCTCAAATCCAACCAGGATTAAATGCACTTTAGCTGAGGATTTTTTTTTCCCTAAGTTTTCATGATGTAAAAGACAAAATATCAAGACCTCCATCTCCAAAAGGCTGCTCTCCCTGTCCATTACAAACAGTCCAGACATGCAAACTCAGGAACCTAAGCACAGAAAAGGTGAGTCAAGCCCCAAGAGCCAACATGCTGTCAACCACCAGTAATTTAAGTTAATATTCACTCCCTTTGAAGAAGGTAAAAGAAAAAAAAATATTATTCAAATCTCTATTTCTCTTCAAGTTTTCTATCTTTTTCAGTTTGGGCTGACACACAACACTCGATGGGAGAACTTTTCAACAGTATCTTCACCTGGAACATTAGTTTTATTTAAGCATAAACTTAGCAGGGGGAAGGTGTGGTCTTAGGTCCTTTTGATTTTGGGGGAGAGGAGTTTTGCATGCTTCTTATTTTTGAAATATTAGCAGTAGTTGGGTTCCAGATTATTTGATTATTTGCATTGCAACAGCACTTCTGGGCATCTCTGGGCTATTTATAGGACTTGAATTATTTATCTTCAAGAAGTATATTTGAGTGTCAAAGCCCATTCTATAACATACCCTCAAGTTCAGAGAAAGAATTTCTTTCAGCAATCAGTGAAATATCTAAATAAGATTAAGGCAAAAGAAATAGGTGACATGCAAATACTAACCATTTACCTCAACACTTATTTTAAACACTGAAGAAAGAAAAGCAGAAATGTGAACTTTCAGTTTCACATGTTCAGACTTCTTCCATAAACTCTCACTTTTCTGACCCTTCTGAAAGACGAAACAGAATATGTGTTTCAATCTATTTTTTCCAGCCTAATGACAAGAAGAACCTTATGGGAAAGGACCTGTTGTTGCCTACTCCACAATAAACTATGCTACTGAAATTCACCTCAGCACTGGATAACAGGAAAAGCAAGAGAAGAAAGCTGAGTCACACCTGGTCATTTTCTCTCTAGAACATCAGCTATAACAATACTAAGGATTTATTTTGGGACAAGTATGATCTTGTGGGAGGGAAAAATGAAGCAAGAGAGACATTCCACAGACAGAGAGTGAAAACAAAATCCAAGTCATTTAGCTTTATGACTAAAGTCTCAAAGATGTACAAATGTAATGGTGAATTCAGGTCACCATTACAGTCACAACATTCAGACCATGTTTTCTTTCAAAACTTGTGGTATTTAAGGACACTGCCAAGTAAAATCATGGATTATTATTTATCATTTCAGTATCTAGAAAAGGTGACAAAACAGGAAAAAAATGCTCACACATCCCTTAGAATATAATATTTTAAACAGGTGAGGACCTTGGTAGTGGAACCAAAAATAACACTTGGTAAGAAACAGAACTAATTTGTGACCCTTAACAGACAAAAAAAAAAAAAAGCCACTAAGCCACTACTGTTCTTTGCTAGTAAAGGTGAACTTAGCTATTCTGGTGCAGAATTTTTCACTTAGACTACATGCAGGGAAAATAGGACTGTAACGTCCTATACACAGGAGCAGACTCCTTCTTACAGCATTAGACTACAGTTCTTTCCTGCTGATATGTCATTTGAAATATATTTGGCTAGCATATTTTGTGTGCGTACACAGTGAAATTAAGTATTTAAAAATGTGTTGCATCTCAGTTTTCCCATGTACTTCTTAAAATTTTCCCATGCTCATAAAAATTAAAATACTGGTTTGCCCAATTTTTTATTCTGCATTTGTTAAGTGTAAAGCACTTCATGGGAACAGTTGTTTAAAAGAATCTTTTCACATGAAAATACTACTATTAAAATATTTCAAATCAATTGAATAGATTTACAAAACCCAATTTACATTTATAAAGCATGCTATAGAATACATTGCACTTTGAGAAATGGACAAGAAACAGATCTCACAGGAGAGAGGGCAAGAATAAGTTTGTCATCTTTCTCCTGCTAGAGTTCTCTGCCTTCCCACTTTCCTATTACCATACATTTCATTTAGGAACATAACATTTGTTCTCCTAACTTCATCTACCCAAAAGTGAAGAAGTATCTTCTGTTTTTCTTGTACTTATCATTCTAGTTTACCTGGATTACTTCTTTATTATGGCATAATTCAAAATTTAGTATCTCCATTTCAGGATCTATGTCAGGTGTCTGACTGCAGCCACTCTGGCTACTGGAATAGGAAGGTTGCTCTTGTTAAATGCTCATCAAAAACAAGGATGGCTCAGAAATTACGCCACCAGTGTTCACAGTCTCTCTGCCACCGAACAGACCTACAAAAAGTTTGAAATGTGTTCAGATAAGCGTGAGAGGGCCATGAAATTTCAGCAGCTAAATTTCAATGAACATGGTGGTCATAGAATATAAATTTTTGCTTCTGTGCAGCACAGAACTACCTCAGTCTTGGCACAGCTGAGTATGTAAATTCAAGTGAGATTCACAGAGTATTTCAGCCTGGTCTGAGCAGCTGCTTCTGAGCAGGCTGAGCACACACTTGTATTTCGACTTCCTTTGAAAGGAAAACTAATTCAAAAACAGAAGTGGACAACCAGGCACCTTCAATAGCTCCAGAGCAGGAGTGCTCAACTTTCATATAAGAGGACTAGTTAAAAAAAACACACCTCAAAGGTTAAACACCACATCTTCAAACTCTTGGGAAGTAACCTCAAAGAAATATTTTTTCTGTTCAGCATCTCTTAGTGACTGAAACCAGTACGCACCCCCCACTCCTATGCCCTCCCCAAGCCCATAACTTCACTTTATTGACTAAATATTAGGGCACTTCCCCCAAAAGCATACCTGTACTCTAGTCTTTGCTCCCAGTGCCTTTTACCAAAGGGCCTACAAACACAAAACAAAAGTCGAGTCCTGGGATCTTTGGGGAGGATAAATGTCCTCCCAATCATTATGCTAAACTGTTCTCCCCTTTTATTCCTTCCTCCCTCACAGTCAGTTCTTTGCTAAACTAGGCACAGCGTCAAACAGAAATCACAGAGAACATGTGCAATCCAGCCTGCATCACGGTGGTCACATCAACAGAGATTTTAATCCTTTTAGGCTATGAAGGATATTTAAAACAGTAGCTATTATATTCAAACCAGGTACCGCTTTCTTATTTTTTTATTATTATTTTTACATGAACTTTATTCCATCCTCCAAGAGAAGGTGCCTAAAGCCAGGGATGACCACAATCACACAGGCACCAACGCCATTTTTGTCAGCTTAAATATTACTCATAGACAGCTGTAAGAGCATGGAGCTCAGCTCCCTGTTTTGCCACTTTCTCCAGTTGATAGTTTCCACTGCCATACTGTTTCTAAGCCTGGGTATATCTATAAGCAACAATGACTCTAGTAGAGAAGACACCAGAACTTCCTGTCTTGTAATTTCTGGGTATCCCCTTCCCCTCCACAAACATCTCCAAATATCTCAGAGCACATAGCTTCTGAGAACATCAGCAGAAAGAAAATGGCTATTCTTATCACAGCAATCAAACTGCAGATGACTCTAAATTGCTGTATTGAAACTGATGACAATACATTAGTCTCATCTATTTGTGCAGGGAAATCAAAATGGAGGATAAGGCAATATTGACTTAAACCACTGGTTAAAAAAAAATGTAGATATACTGTTTCAGTACATATGATACAAACCTAAACTGTACTTAACTAACTAAATTAAAAAAGGTTTAAGCCAAGCAAAAATGAGTTTTTCAAGCTAAACAACACATCCACATATTAGTCTTTAGTATTCTGCACTGATTTAACTTGCAACCCATTTAACTCAGGAATGCAACGTAGCATGTTAGGAGGTGTGTACAGAGCAGCCCAACCTCATGCAGAGTTACTGGCTCAGATCTCAGATGCACTATAGACATTAGCAGGGCACTGCATCCTTTATAAACTCTGCCACTCAGAGGCAGGTATAAATGAGTTCAGTTTCAGTATCGCTTTGAGGCTGCTGTATTGCTTCCTGGTCAAGAGCTAGATCCCTTCCCTCCTCACGGCCTTCTACTGAGGCGCACAGGCATGTCATAAATTAATTTAAAACCCAACCTACAGTAAGCCAGCTCAGCTTCTTTGATAAGGTAAGGCCTTATGTATTTAGCTGTGCACATTTTTATACCCTTCAAGTTTTGTGTTTTGTCTTCCTTCTCCCTACAAAACCACCAATGTCACGGTTCACAACAGATGCAAAGAAGGGTCATCTTCTCAGACAGAGCTATTTGAGAAAAGAAGAAAAGGAAAAAAAAAAAAAGAAGCTGGGGAAGACAGAGAAGGAAGGGAGATTGTTCTTTAAGTATTCTGTCAGTGCCCTGATAGGCAGCTATCTGCTCCTTTTACGTTTTATTCCCTTCTCTGTGTCTTCATAGCAAGCACCCTCACTTTTTTTTAAGTCTCCCTTTATACCTTGTGGAATCAAAACCTTCCTCTTCATTAACCTCCAATGAGCACCTTAAAGAACACTCTAAAAAGATATGTTGTTTAAAATTGACAACAGGATTATTTCCACATGTCTTTATTTGCCTAAGAAACATCTCCATGACTATTATGCCTTCTTTTTAAAAATTACTGGTTTTCTGCAGACTTCGCTTGAAGTCATAATCCTCTGTGATGACAATTGTATCCACAGCAACTAGTCATGATGTGACAAACAAGATCAACCACTTCTGGTGGGAAAAAAAGCATCACAAACCTTTCAAGCAGTCTCTTAATAATCTCAATTAATTTCTCAATAAAATGCCGGTTCACATTTCAAATGGGAAAAATTATCTCAAGAAACAACGCACTTCAAGAGATGACAACACAGTCTTCTCTGATCACAACATTCTCAGGCTTTTCCAACTCCATTTTTAAAGACCTATTAAAACCATCAACCTCACTAAGAAAGGGTTTAAATCGCACCTTTTCGGCTGAAGAGAGCTTAGGGGATGTTAAGATTTACGGCATTTACTGGAATAAAACTATCCAAAATCATTCCACAATCCTATAAAGGAAAAAAAGATCAAAACTTCCATATAGTTGGAACACACAAGCCTACAAACTAGGTGCAAGCATGTTCAAACACAATGCACTGACAGATACAGTGGATACGAACAAAATGAACACCAACAGTGATGTCCGAAATGCCCATTTACTAAATACATGCATCCACTCTGCATTCCACTGATTACAGGCAGCTTTGAGTAAGTGTATAGATGCGAGACGCACCCTTGCCTTCTACCAAAATTCTACACACGCAAAGCACCTTTGCATCAATACTCAGGGCAACAGCACATTAGGGGTTTGAAATATACTCAGCCGTATTCAGTTAACCTGTTTGATCTCTCCACTGGCCCGGCAACTACATTTAAATGATGAATTTTTTATCACGGCGCAGGCAGATGAAGTTAAACCAGATAAATCAGGTCCGACACCAAGAGGTCTTTTAGGTTTCCGCAGCGGCTGTCCCCGTCTCACAGATGGGTCAAACCCACTTACAGGCTCGTTCAGCTGCAGATAAAAACCACGATCTCGCAGCCAGAGACGATGACACGGGTG
>VZSZ01004918.1:22398-67106 GCA_013398815.1 Ibidorhyncha struthersii
CGGCGGCGGAGTCGGCGGTGTCGGTCCTGCCGCGGCCGCCAAGAGGCTGTCGGCGGTTACGCCGAAGGAGGGGGGAAAGTGGCGAGTGAGCCAAGCCCCCGGGAAACGCTCCTGTCAAAATTGGGAAGGAGACGCGGATTATTTTTTTTTTTTTTTTAATTAGCTTATTTATTTGTTTTTCTCCATGCCTTCTCCTGGCCCGGTCTCACGGCGTTGGCTGTGCTCCAATAGGCAGGATAGCTGGAAAGGGCGTCTGGAAAGCTGACGGGCACATCGAGTCACGCAGGTGGCACTTCACGTCTCCTTTTTATTAAATGTGGAAAACGTGCGAATACTGGTTTCTGTGTGGAGCGGGTAGTTTCTGCCTACTGGTTTCTGCGTGGAGTAGGTTCGATAATAATGAGAAATGATTCGGTGTGTATATACAAAAATGAGCATAAATGTATAAATTCTATATAAGAATTACAAATTTATGTATATCTTTCCTGAATTTTAAGAGATCTTTACAGTCTCGTCTATAGTCACAATACTCAGAGGATATAACGTGTATTTTTATCTTTTAGCTTGTTGACATGAAGGGTTATGACTAATTCGGAAAAATGCTAGGTCATCTCGGCTTCCTGTCAGCCTGGGGAAAGAATCACCACTCTGGGAGGATGACGTCACTTTTGCTACAAAATTTCAGATTTCATTTGTGTTCTTTTCCGAATGCAAGTTTTGCACTACTAGTTTGCTTTACTGCTCTACTTTATTTGCTTTTGTATTATGTTTTGTACGTTGTATGCAAAAATTAATCACGATTCATGCCTGGAATGGAATATTTTAAAGATTCCTTAAATTGCAAATTGTGAACGTTCTGGCAGGCTGTAAATTTAGTTCCTGTTTGGTCAAAAGATGAGCAAGCCAACCAACCTCTCAACAATAACAGAAAATTTTGTTAAAGATAACAGTTTGAAAAATAAACATTCGTACATTGAAGAAATCTCAATATATATAAACACGTGACCTTTTTAGACAAATAATTGCAAATTGAGATGATTTTTAGAAAAAGGTGCAAGCTCATTGTGATCATCATTTTCAAGAGGGAGTACCTTTAACTTCAGCCTATCCAAGAAGATCACTGCGTGATCTTCCCCAAACCTTTTTTTTCCATAAAAACTGAGAAATCATTCACTGCTCAGAAGTTAAAAAGGATATAAAATATGTTACAGAAGTTATTGATTACTTTCAACTGGTACTTCTACTTATGCTGCAAACTTTACTTATTGATTAAATTACTTACACTCAGTGTAAAACTTTCCTAAAAGAGCCTAAATCCTAAAACTTTCTTTAAAGAGCCTCCTACTGCCATGCTTCAGCGGTTGCTGGCCTGTATGACAGCACACGTTCGGAAAGGCTATGATTCAGTGAGGTTCATAAGCACAGGATGAGCTCCATTCAATGCAGTCTGTCGTCTTATGACTAAAGTTAGCTTCCTACCTTGCTAGACTGGCATCCAAAGCATTCGCTAGTTGTAGTTGTAACAATATAATTGCAATGTTTATATTTAGAATGTCAACATATTATTAGTGTGCTTTACCACCTCTGTATAACCTACTTAGGATTTATCTTGCAGATACTGATTATTATTCACAATATTTCAGGGAAAGAAAATGCCGTTCTTTCTAAATACAGTAAGACTGAGAATCAAAATTCATAACTTCATAAATCGAATGTGGAAGTAGAGCTGGCCATTGGGTTGCAATAGTGGATATGAAACTTGGTTTCTTGCCCAGTTTGGCCACACTCCGTAAGAAAGTCTGCAGCCCTGTTCTCCTTTTGTCTTTCATTTTTGCCACTATTTTAACTTAATACGTGAACATCTGGTCACCTGTATGTTTTGAATAGTCTTAGCCTTTCCCTTGCCCTCATTAATTCAGTTCTCATCTTTTTCACTTTCCCCACACATGCAGTAGATGCCTACAACTAGGTACCTGTAGCTTAAAGCAGAGTTTAATGCTTTATGTTTCCATTCCTTTACCTTGCAGGTGCATGTTATGGATGATTCTTTCCAAAGACAGTGAATGCCTTACTAAAAGAGGTTGTGGTTGGTTTGTTGTGTGTTTTTTTTGTTTTTTTTTTTAATATAGAGAATAGTAGTTTTAATAGTTTTCTTAATACTCATGATTTTAGGTGAAGGGTTTTTCTTCCATTTCAGCTTCAGAAAGTGCTCAGTGTACTTACATTCTTTTAAAAGCTCAGAATTTTGAGGGGCCAAAAGGGTCCGAGATGTCAATTTGGTTACTCCGTGCTGCCTTTCATGTATGTGTGTTTGCCCAACTTCTGTTTGCCTCATGTACAGCCACATGGGTAGTTCAGTGGTTCTTTGGGTGCAAAGTTACTAACCTACCTCCCATTCCTTCCTTTTTTTGTTTGTTGGGTTTTTTATTTCCTCCCAGGAAACCTTTGGTTAACAATTTTAAACTAATGGGAAGGATTACAGACTTTCTACCTGAGTATCTATGAATTGATATGAGAGATCATTTCTCTGTCATTTTGAGACGACTTTGTGATAGACATGTAATGCAAATGGAATATGATTTAGGCACCTAACTTTTGGTCTTACGGTTCTCTGAGAAAGGAATCAGTAATTTAAATGTCTCCATGACTGCAGACAAGAGAGTCTCTGCTGTGGTCTGAGCAGATTTGCGTTTGTCTACTTGAATGCATGCTTTTTTCTCCCCTGCAAATATGTAATTTTCCTTACAAATCTTGTTAGAGCATATCTTTACTATCACCGTCACAGTAAAACTACTATAACAAGTTTGCTAGAGAACCTGTTCAGACCTGTAGGGAGGAAATGGAGAAGTCCTTCAGTGGTGGTTATTACTAATAAATAGCTCCCTGTCTTCTCCTTTTGTCACATTATGTACAGTGCCTAAAAATGTGGGACTGCTCTGAGGAGGAAGAATAACTAGTAAAGATAATTAGTACTTGTATGTGTTTTTCATTTGTTTTGCTTTGCTAACGAAGCTCATGATCAGGCAAGTTCTATGAAGTAAACCAGCACCTTTTCGTGCAAGAAATCCCTGCCTGTGACAAAGGAAGGGGGGGGGAAAATGTTCCACCCATCTGAAGTAGTTCCTTCATAGTATGGAAATAAGACCATCCGTATAATGAACAATCACACATCATGCAAATGTATCTACACGTTCATAAAGCAACTATCACACTTGTATTTTAATATGATTATGTTTAATGTTTTTTTAAAAGCATTTAAATGATTATGAGTATACTGGCTGAATCCAAATGAGAATTTAAACACCAAGAATATAACATAGATGCCTACATCCAAAACTGTGATTCTGCCGAGTCTTCGCTTCGGAAGTGCATTGACTTCACCAGGTCAAACATGGAAATGCTGTTACTAGGGTGTCTAGACTTCTGCCCAGTCTGAGCAAGTTTCTGCTTAGCTTCTGCCAAAACCAGATTGAGATCTGGAAACAAGACGTTGCTTTGCCTACGTTTGCTGAGGAACTTGTTCTGTTAAGCATTCTGAAAGCATATCTCACATACATGCAAAACTGCTCCCCTCACAAAATTAAGTCGTGGCCACCTTTTCAGAAAAAAATGTTGGAGGAACACTGTGTTATCTAATAGGAGACACTGAAATACCAGTGTGCTGGACAAGCTCTTCAAAGACAGATGGTGACATTTTCTTCAGATGGAAGGCTATAGAATAGAGTAGCGATGTGGTAGGACATCTCTTTGTTCATTCCTTTCCCCAAAGAATTAGTTCTGTATATTCATGCTAGCACATCTCATTTTGAATACTCGGGATAGCATGCTGGTTATAGCAGTCACTCAGCAAATGGAATATCCAGCGTTTTTGATCTTAATTGTATGAAAGGAGTTCTCATTCCAACCTTCTTCCTTTAAATTACCGAAGGTAACTTCAGGACATAATCTCCCATATTGTGCATTCCTACTTCACGAGTACTCCTTTTTTTTTTTACTGTGCCCATGTGATGATGTGTTTGGTTCACTGCTCTGTGGAATGCTGCAAAAGTCATAGAAATTAAATATAGTACAAGTCATACTTATTTATACAATGTATGGTATGTAACTGTGATGTGTTTTTACTAATTTTATCAAGGCTCTGCAAAGATTACTGTAAAATAATAGATTTAAAAATTATTAAATTGGTATGAGCTTTATCTTTTTTTTTTTTTTTTTTTTTTTTNNNNTTTTGTAGCAAGACATGCATTACATGAACTTTATAACATTCAGGGTAGTCAAACATAATAATAAAATGCATCTGTTGCTACCAACCTCAGGGAACTAAGCTATCTCATCAAGGAGTCATCAATTAGATAAATGTAAAATTTCTGTACCAAACTATTTTTTCCCCTATATTTAGAATAGTTAAAGGACTTTAAAAGTGAAATTGCATACGATGTCTTTCCTGAGGCACACACATCTAATGCATGAACAGAATAAGTCTTTTAATTCAACATTTTTTGAAATTTTATTTGATTTCATCTTGGTGTCTTCATACCTAGGACTAAGGACTTGTGTGAGGAAAAAGAAACAGCTAAAATCTTCCTTTAGTCACAGCCATCAAAGTGAGAAAGATGCCAGGCTTAAGAGTCCATCCTATCTTCATTGATTTAGTGTCAGGTTTTCACCCTGTCACAATTTATGCGGGCTTCAGGTTCAGAAAGGTGTGATTCATTTTAAGCTGATCCAAATCCAGGCTGCCACAATTCTGTCCTCGTCTTCCTCCCTCTCTCACATCAGCAGTCCCACCCACGCCCTTGCTTTTGCATTTGACATTTAGGCAGCTCCCTGGTGACCCAGTTAAGGGATTTCTTTGTAAAATAAAGTTATTGGGATTTTTAGCCAGATCAGTTCCCCAAGCCATTGCCACGCACAAGGTTTTAGGGCATTCAGTGCCCTAATTGCTCAGCTGTGGGGAATTCCGAGGCAGGCTGCATTTCCATCAAGATGGTTCTGATTTATCCTCCACTTTCTTCTGCCTATGCCTTTGCTGTCCCTTCCATTGTCCCTCAAAAGAAAAAAAAATCAGCACTTTGAATACTGCATGGATGTACACGGCTGTAGCTGCAGTTAGTGTTTCCCGTGCATGGTTTTTAAAGAGATCTTCACTCAGTGTTCTGGATGCATAAATCACTTCACAGTGTCACTGAGGCTGGCCATAAAACCAGAGGAAAGAGATGGGCATCTCATTTAGATTATTGGGATTTCTTGTATTCTGGAGGTATGTGCCTAGCTCTGTCAGGAAATACGTAGTTAGATTTATCCCAGGTTAGCTCCAGGCAAGAGGCTGGCATTCTCTCTCTTACTTCTGTAGCACTTAAAATCAGCTGAGCAAAGTCTGACCCTTGCTTCAAGCGTAGGCAAATCTCTACAAATCTTTGCAGTTTATCTCTAGAACGAAGATGACACCACAGTCCCCAGAGTAAATGGCTAAATGTAAGCAAGTCTTGTTACGTTATTTTTGAAAGCAAAATGGTTGCATATGTGATAGCTACATCTTTAAAAATGGAATGAAATTGTGAAAAGAAAGGACGTTATCAGATGAATCCAGCAACATTAATTATGCCTTTATTATCCATAACTGATATCTTCTGCTGTGAAGTAATATATTTTTTTCTTAATCTGTTCTCTGGTGTTCTGTAATTCATTAATTTAATTTAATTAGAATATTATAAATTCTGTAAATTCATTGTGTAATGGCACACTTACCACTTTAACACTCCAAGCTGGCCTGATTTGTACTTTTATCTTTCAGTTAATATCCATCTAGAAACCTGCTAAGGTGGGTGGAAAAGCCTTCAAAATATTTCTGTTGATACTCTTACAGTCTGATCACTACTGAAGGAGAAGAAATAGATTTTAGATTCCTTAGAATTAATTTTTGTACCCTTCTGTATGAAATAATATTAATGCATGATTTTCAAACTCTTTTTTTGCTAATCAAATATATATTTTGCCAAGCAAATATAAAGTGATATCACTGTGATTCATTCTTCTGTTTACAGTTCAGTTCATGAACTGTTCAGTATGTGAGAATTGTTGCAGACTCATTAAGCAAAGTATTTAAGGACCTACTTTATTAGTTTTAAGCAAGTGCCTAGATTCTGTTAATGCTGATGGAATTAGTCACAAGGTGCAACGTTTCAATGAGTATGGTTGAGTTTACATGCATACTTAAAGTCATGCATGCACTTACGTGCTTTTATGAATGGGAGCATAAACCAAAAAACATAAAACTGTTCAAGCGATGAAACTGATAATGAGTCTATTTTCAAATATAAAATGGAAATACATTTTACTCGGGCATCTTGCCCGTTTAACCATGAACTTCACCAAAAAAAAAAAAGCTTTGTGGCTTTTTAGAAAAGTCCAGTTAATATATGATCATTATAGATCTGTGCAAACCCTAGGTTATGTCCAAGCCTGTATGCTACATAGCTGGTCACGTTCACTCCTGAAGAATTTACCATCAAGGGCTTTACAGGTGAATTCATTCAGTGCTCTCACATTTTTTGCTAATTTATGGGGCATTTTATTTTTCCTTGTATATTGCTTTTGTGTAGTGTAAAATCTGCAAAATTGTCAACAGAACAAATACATAGTGCAGTGAATGTTGGTCAATACAGAATATGAATGTGGATGAGTTCAGCAACACATAAGCAGACCAATAGCTCATTCATCTTGCAAAGTACCTAACTACATAACTCCCCTGCTATACTGAGCAGCCCATCGCTGGCCTTTGAGCTCATCTTGTTTCCAGTCTTCGTCTTCGTTGGAAGGCAATGGATCATTCTTCTGAACAGCTGGAATGGATCACTCGGTCATAGTCCTGTTAAGGATGAGAACTTTTAGAAAGCCAAGGTTTGGTGCTTGGCCATTCTGTTATCCAGGTTTCAGACTGATCTAATTTTACAAACTTTGTACAGATGAAATTAGGATTATTTAATTAAATGTAAAATCTGACAGCTGGAATTTAAGCTAATAGCATTTCAGGAGATAGGTAACTGCATTCGACTGACGCACTGTCAATGCAATTTCCTGCAAGTCCGAGGAGAATGAGGATGACAGTGGCTTGAATCAGAGGAAAAATTCATTTAGGAAGAAGAGATGCTTTAAGTCAGCTAAAAATAAATGGAAGCATTCTTTGCCAGCTTTAAGCTTAATGTATCTAGGAATCAGATCACGTCTGTCATGAGGCAGAGAAGTTATTCTCATCATTAACAAATTCACTTCATCAAGGCTTGTATCGGTGTTTTGGAAAGTTTCTCAACATGTTTATCTCTTTTTGCCATGATTATTTTTTTCCCGTCCACCCATCTACTCCTCATAGGCACAGGAATATTTCTGTGATGGTAGAGGCTTTGTATCAGGTATAATCTACATATACTTGGGGTTGGTTGGGTTGGTTGGTTGTTTCCTGTGATTAGTTAATAATAACACACTTCAGGTATGAAAAGATGGTTGTTTAGATACTGATTCAAACCTAGTGGAAATTAATGTGAATCCTGCATTTACCAATGTCCAGCATTAGTTTGTTTTCTGTGATGAGTTAATGATGACACGCTTCAAGTATTAAAAGATGGTTGTTAAGTTAGTGATTCAAACCTAGTGGAAATCAATGTGAATCTTGCAGTTACCGATGTCCAGGATTAGTAGATAATATGATTTTGTAAAAGAAGAAATTATTTTGGGGAGTCTTAGCTTATAGGAAAAGGACCTTTAGTTCTGATGTTTCCATCTCTCTGTTTTAGTAAATTTCTCAAAATTTATTATGTGCTTATTCACATTTCCTGTGATGTATATATTTATATATATAAAAATATGACCCCTTTAAGTTGTATTAAAAATTAATTATTGAAACTTGGAATCCAATTTTAAACATTACCATTTAAACATACCAATTGTTTTCCTTGCCGTTAATATAGGCAATTCTTTTAATACTTTAAGTTTCTCTGAAATGCTGTGGATGCCTTTTTGCATGCATGTGGACATTCGTCTTGTGCAGAAGGCTCTCACTGACCCCGACTGTAGCTTTTTTCCTGTTTTGGTTTATTTGCAGGTAAATGAAACTGCAGGTAGAATTTGTTTAGGAGATTGCACTGGATCTGGCAGATAACCCTTTGTAGCTGCTGCTATCCTTTATAAATGTGATGGGCAACCCTGCTCATGTTGAAGACGAGGAGTTTTGCCATCGATGTCACTGGGCTCACCATTCGGGGCATGGAGCTGACCACTAATCAGCACACCACAGAGCCAGAGAGACCTCTCATTAGTTTGCTATTGGAATGAATTGTGAGGTTTTGTTTTCAGCCATGGCTTGTGGCTTCACAGTCCCCAGCTGCTCCAGACAGGTTTCACAAGGCAAACATCTGGGTCCACAACCTCTGTCGAACACCCTGCTTCTCCATTTCTAGCCATGCTTGGGAAGGGGACACAGCAATCCCCTAGAGCCCCCCTGTTCCTTGTGGTCTGATACTGCGATGCATAAACAAATACAGAAGAATAAAGTGATGACCTTTCTCTTAGGTATCATATAAGGTATGATGTTTCTTTTATTTGTGCGCCCTTAATATTATATATTTTTAATATATTTTACATATTGTATCTGTAATCAATTTTATCTAATACATCTGCACTCACGTTTTCCCCACATATGTTTAGTTCTTGTTGCTATTTTGCTCTCAGATATGCCTGTGCTTGTCTGCAACCTACTAACTAGAAATGGAAGGGGAAAAAACAGGATTTGAGGTGGGGGAGAGGACCAAAACCTAACAATGCTCTCTCTGCACTTATTTCACAAAGAATTTTTTTTGTATTTAATAAATTAATTTCATTTTGAGCAGTTCTATTTTCCTTCTTTCTCTTTCCTGTATATGTGCCATGAAAGCCACACAGATTTATGTAATTTATTTTACTAAGAAACCTCTGACTATATATATTTTAATAAAAATATATTTTGTTTTGTTAACACTGTTTTTAACTTGAGCTGCATTTAACTACTTGGTAGGTCCTGTAGCATCGGGATAAGATTTTGATCTTTGTTTGGTTACTCCTTTTTTGTGACTGCTATTCTTCAGATACTTTGCTGCCTTAACTGCTTTATCAGTGGTGCTGCTTTCATGTTACAAGAAGCTGTTCTCCTCATGTTTATATACTGTGGGTTTCTTATCTGCTTCTGTTTTTACACACCCTTTCATCAGACAGCCAAGCAGTCTCCTTGCTTAGAACAAGGTTCATATCTCCCAATGACACTTTTGCAGCTGAGAAGGTTACTACTCAAAAATGAATAGAAAACTGTGCCAGATGGCTTCATCTTTTTCACATTCCCCATTAAAAAGGATACCCAAATTCACCATAGAAAAGCATAGTATGTGAAAAATGGCAAATGTAAACAATAACTAATAGCAGACATATAGGCCAAGGAGAGTGTTCCTGTTTGAAAACTGAGCGAAACGCAGGGTGGGTAGGGTAGTGGGAATCGGGGCAGCACTTCCAGGTGGCACTGCAGAGGAGGAGGGCTGCCAGGGATTTCTGAGCCCCAGAGACAGCCTCTCGAGGGAGAGCATTGGCAGGGTTTCCTTTTTCAGCTTCCTTCTGAACTTCTAGTGGGGAATGGCAGATTTACATTTCACTGGGGACTGAGAAGCCCAGTCTGTAGAAACTGCTGAAGAGATAAATTGGATTCGAACACACCATGGCTCACGACATGACTTTCCTGGCCAGCTCTTTCCATTTCAAATCCCATAGGTGGAATGGGCAATAAATGCACACATGGTAGCGCATGACTTTTGTGTTTTTTTTGTGTCAAGGCATCTGTGCTGCCTGTAGTTTATGTAAGCTTTAGTTGATTTAGACTCCAGATACGAATCTGATTCTAAAATTAATGGGAGAAGGATGAAGTTCATTAGCAATGACTTAGCTGGGTTCATCAGTTGTTTTTAGTATCTGAATTTGAACAGCTGGAACTTGGCGAATACTGAAAAGAAGAAAATTACTGTAATTCAGAGAGAAATGTAGGTAAGGGGATACAGGGTTTTCACAAAGGAACAATGGTGAAGAGACAGAATTGTTTCCCTAAAAATGCAGAGGTACAAGTTTTAGGGCACAGGTAACTAGGGGAACACGCAAGGTGTTTCTGAATGAGCATATGCTCTTCACGCTGGACAGCTGACCACCTCATTTTTCTGTCAGTGGTAATACCTGACTGTGCCAGCCTATGCCCCCAGCAAATCCCACACAGGATGAGCGAGGATCTTAACAAATGGACATGCAGGCAGGTTTTCAGAAGTTAGGAAAACAAGAGCTGCATATGTGAAAATCATATTATGATGGTGTTACAGAGTAACAAGACTAAATTGGAAGATGGAGACATGAAAGGTTTCTTCAGGTTTATTCAGCACTATTCTTCTCTGTTATGTGGGGTGGAGTAACTTTTACCTGACCATTGATAGATATTCCATTCACTACAAATATTCAAGGTCTTCAGCAGTGTAGTCTGCTGTTCTACCAAAATTATTTAATTTATAATATTTGATGGGGAAAAAAACCCAACACAAATACGACTTGCACATTTGAGAAGAGGGTGCGAGAATAATTGGTGGTATTATTTCTGAGATTCAGTGAGAAGTGGCTATAATTAGTTAATTTGAAAAGCAGTACTGACATTTATTCGGCAATATTACAAATATTGCATATCTTAATCTTATCATAGATTATTTTTATTTCTTAGAAATCAGTAGTTATTTGCTGAACATAATATGAAAACTTTGATACTTATTTAAAGCTTTTTGACGGAAAGGTTTTAACTTTAGATAAGGTTTCAAAGGTTGACAATTTAATCTCCTCAGCTGTACTCAGGGATTTTGAGCAGGATAAAATCTTTAATGAATTTTAATGGAATCAGATGGCAGCTTGAAGCTTTTCTTGGATAAGTCCATTTAGAATGTATTTCTCAGTTTGGCATTGTTTCATGAAAGCAAATATGTGTGTGTTTCGATTTAAGCTTATATATGATTTGAAGTCAGTAGGAACCAAAGAAATGTTCAAGTGCTTTGTTGACTGACAAAAACATAAGCACATACTTAACAGTAAGTGCTTTACTAGGTTGAAACTCTTATAATTTAAACGTTTTCTCCAATTGCAGTGAGAGTAGAGTGAAAGAAGAAGAGAAAAATTACCTTTGATGTCACCGAACCATTTAAATTATAGGCATGACTCTCTAGGAACCATTTGTACCAAATCAGGCCAATTCAGCCGAATGAAGCTTCAAACTACATATTCTTATTACATGTAATGCTAATTTCGCAGGGTGTGAAATGGTTTTCTCCTAATCCAAAAGCATGAAATAAGCACAGAGCAAGGAATACTTCGTAAAAACAAAGTACCACACTGATGGTTTCTGACAGTGGGTAATGATTTGACAAAGGCAAAAGGTATACTCATGATGCAGGTTTTCTGGAAACTCAAAAATTCACTTTCAAGTATTCCTTCAGCACCCCAATTTATTCTTTTCCAAAGATGTACTAAATTTTGGTTGCACAAAGCAGTAAAAGCATCAAAAGTGGAACTATTGATGCAAAGGAAATATGATATTAGAAATGCACATTTTTCTGCTTTTATATATTTGCTGAAAATATGAAATCATTTCTTGTCAAATGAACCCTACAGTGTAGTGCAGAAATAAAAGACTAGCAAATGATACATCATTGACACATGTAAATCTCTGTGCTAAGGCCTTCCAAAGAATTAAAATATTTTCTGTTTGTCTAGATGTGTTAATATAATCTAAAGAACTGGTTTCCCCCATATTACAGAAATACCATAAATTGTCATTAGAAGTGATTATGCATTAGACATCTCAAAATAAAACTCCAATGATATAAATATCCTGAAAAGATTATTGTTTGCATGAGAGAAAGGTGTGCCTCTATTCTGAGAAGAGTTCCTGCTGAAGCTGTGATGATGATTCAAGGCCATGAGAATACCTCCTCTGCAGTGAAGACTGGTAAGGTCTAAGTAGGGAACTATTTTAACATGGGGAAAAGTATATGACCTCTGGAGCCCTTCAAGACCCCTTTCTATACCACAGAAAGATTTCTGGTGCTATCTATTTGTCCTTACTTAGCAAAGTTTCATATCATTACAATTAGGTAGCGTTCATTTTTACGAGAATTTTATATGTTGCCTCCAAAAAACAACTCAAATTATTGTCTCTATTTTAGTCTTTAGTTTTTGCTTTTGTAACATGTAAACATGAACATAAAGTAGTCTACCACTTATTTCAGTGTATTTCAGTTTTCCTGGTTTTATCTAGGTTTATGCTTATGAAAAACACACATTTTCTGAGTAGGTCATTTACCTGATGCAGGGAACTTTAAAACTTCATTGGAATCAGAATTTACAATGCCATATTTTAGTTTGAAACAAAATGTTTCAAATTTAAATCAAACATTGCTTAAGGGTCTAACATTTTTGTTCTAGAGACACATTTGATAATTACTTAAGTGCCTCTATGACAGTTATGCTTTGCACTTTCTCAAAAGCATATAATTACAATGTAAAATGCCATGCTGTATCTTTGGTTCTCTTTTAGAAATATCATTTAATATTGTTTTTTTTTACTGTTTAAATTTTGAAAATCAGGCACATTTATTCAAGATGGCACACAGCTTTCTGAATAAAATTCTGTTCCTGTGAGTGCAAGGGAATTACTGTGTTTTTATTTTCACTCTGCAAAATTCTCTTTGTTTCTCCCTGAAGGACTAGATTATTTCTGTGGCATAAAAAGAAGAAAGAATGAGCAGTGCTAGGTCATGAAATACTGAAACCAGAGTTGCAGAGCCCAGTGCATTGAGAGAGGAACTAGTAGTCATCCATGAGTGTGTGCAGGCAAGAGGAGGCAAGGACAAGTGTGGTGAGGGCAAAGCTAAGATTTTACCTTTGATATGCAGATTAGTAGTATGCAAAATCAAGGTGGAAATGCAAGTGCGTTATCACCTCAGCCATTGGGGCAAAATGGGATTCAGGCCAAGTTAAGCAGCCCTTAGCTGATTGTTTCTTTTTCTCCCAGCCCCTTCCACTTGTCCCCTCAGTTGCACAACCACCCAGTGAACTGTCCTGGCAAAGTCATCGGGCTGAAAACTGCTGTAATAGAAAGAGAGGGATTTTTTCAGCCTCACCAGTTCCTTGGTTTGGATCACTACACAGCTGCAAAAATAGCTCTCCCAGAAAAATGGAAGAGGTGATCAGGAACAGAGGGTATATGTGAGCCATGTGCAATGGTGCTGCAGCTGAAGAAACCCACATAATACGATGACCTCACAGACATATTTTTGTCAAACTATTTCTTGCCATTGACTCACTACAGAATATAGTGGAGTAACAACACCTGCCTTTCCTCCTGCATCTAGATATCATCTAAAGCTGTTTTATAAGATCGCTGTTCTTAAAAAAAAAAAAAAAAAAAAAAAAAAACCAAAAAAAACCCCAAACCTTTATANAAAACAGTTTACATTTCCTAGGATCATTGTGGTTGGAAGAGACCTTTAAGACCTTTTAGATCATCAAGTCCAACCGTTGACCTAACACTGCCAAGTTATCACTAAACCATGTCCCTCAGCACCACATCTACATGTCTTTTAAATACCTCCAGGGATGGCAACGCAACAACTTCCCTGGGCAGCCTGTTCCAATGCTTGAGAAGCCTTTCAGTGAAGAAATTTTTCCTAATACCCAATCTAAACCTCCCCTGGTGCAACTTGAGGCCGTTCCCTCTTGTCCTATTGACTGTTACTTGGGAGAAGAGACCAACCTCCACCTCACTACAACCTGCTTGCAGGTGTAGTGAGCAATAAGGTCTCCCCTGAGCCTCCTTTTCTCCAAGCTAAGCAACCCCAGTTCCCTCAGCTGCTCCTCACCAGACTTGTTCTCTAGACCCCTCACCAGCTTTGTTGTCCTTCTCTGTATGCGTTCCAGAACGTCAATGCCTTTCTTGTAGTGAGGGGTCCAAAACTGAACACAGTACTCAAGGTGGGGCCTCACCAGTGCCAAGTACAGGAGGACAATCACTTCCCGAGTCCTGCTGGCCACACTGTTTCTGATATAGGCCAGGATGCTACTGGCCTTCTTGGCTTATCTACAATTAATTATGAAAATGGTAGTTTTACCTAAGAAATAGTCTGGTTCATCAAAATTAATAAGAATAGTCAGAAAAGGCACAAAGATAGTGCAACCTGTCTTTAGTGATTTGGACTGCATTCACAGTTGAATCTTAAACTGTAGTCCTCCACAATATACTCCATGAGTTGATTCCAAGTGAAGTGATTTCTTTTCTATTTGTATTTCTTTTGCATTTCTATAGTGCATTATGTACCTTTTATACCATAGACATGTTATAACATAGACCTTTAAGACATAGACATGTCTTACGTTGTCTCTTTTTTTCTTATTTTGACCTTATCCTCACAAGTATTTGGGAAGAACCCATCCTCATGCACTTGAAAAAGAAATCTGACATTCTAATTTCTGTTTTGTTGTAATCTTATTACTTCAATCTCTCATCAGAGCCAAATTCAAACCAAGATCTTGCCAATCTTGACTTCTTTTTATCATTCATAGTTCCTTACTGTCTTCCTTTGAAACACATTGCCACAAATATTGGACAGGTCCCCATATGAATTTCTCAACAGTTATTATCAAGGTGCTATTATCTTTTCTGATTTTTGACATTTTTTCATTCCTTTTTCCATTATTTCACATCTCTGTTTTTTTCTGTCTTTAACAGTCTCTTTTCTTTTGTCTGTAATTGCATCTCACCATTTATGATATAAAATATATGAAATCTGTCATGGCTGTTAGTTTGAAGACTAGACCCTGCACTACTGTAAAATACATCTTACCTTACTTGTTTTAGGTTTTGTTCTTCCTCGTGACGTGTATAACATTTCTATTTCTCTGTATTTAACCCTATCTTTCATCTATTTCATCATTCTGGAGTACAAACAGTCTGTTTTGGAGCTATTGCTACTGTTTGTTGTTTAGTAGCATACAAATTTACTTACCCTCCAGTCTATCTAATTTTCATTTCTGTAAAATGTAACAATTTCTGGTGTATTTTACTCATTCTCACTCACAACTGTCTTCACTTCTGCTGTTTTAGATTTATCTCACCTTCTGTAGTGTTATTTCTATCTGTTTATGTCTTGCATATGTGTCTTCAAAAATTTATTGATCCCTAGTAATTCAATTTTTTACTTATTTTGCAGGAATATAAATATTTAGCAGATTTTCTATGCCATCATCTATCTCATCTATTTCACATATATTTATTTTATCAGTTGAACCCTTTTTTTTTTCAAAATCTGTTTAGCAAAAATTTCCTTTGACTGATTAATGGGTTGATAAATTATTGCTATGATTGATGATAAATAACCATAAGGTAAATACAGCAGCTGGATTTCCCTAAAAATGATTGCAAATCAGGAAAAAAGTTAGAGTTTGTTTTCACTGTGGAGTGAAGGGTGGAACAGAGTCCATAGTTATCCTTACTCGGGATTTTGGAAATAGTGAAGTCGTGCAAGTACCCAGCTGAGAGGGCTGAGTTAAAAAAACAGGGTGCAATGATGGCTAATGCAGCAATGCTGTTTCTATGTTGCACCAGGTGAATATATTAACGCTATTGAGGCCTGTAGCTGAGACCTTAGCATGGGAACATTTTTACGAAAACATCAGTGAGGACCATATGAAAATAAAAATTCAGCTGAAGAGGAGAAACATGCTGACAGAGTATGATATAAGCTATATAAGTCATTATAAAGTCTGCTGCTTTCACTGCGTCTTGCAGCCCGAGGTATCCATTTCCACCTCTGGCATTACTGTGCTCTTCACAGCAATACTGGAGTTACTTCACTGCTAAGCTTTGTCTGGCAAAAGGCCCTGGCGAAAAGCCCTGCAGAGAAGGTGTAAAATACTAGCACAAAATGAAAAGAAGTAGCTTCAGGCTTCCTAATCTTTTTTGAGGTTGAGAACAGCCCTGTTTTTGATCCCTGCATCACTAGCTCCAGTAAACGGGCTACTCAGTAACCATACTCTGTGTGATTCCTCAGCCCATGACATTTCTGTACTAGCTTAAGGAGGCTGGATGGTGCCAGAGGGGCAACCAAGCCAGGCCGATGTGCTGCAGGGGGAAGAACTGTACGGGCCAGGTCTCCTCTCAAGCTGACTCTCAGAAGGAATCAGGCAGTTCTAGAGTTTCAGAAATAATCTCTGCCACGAGTAATGGAAGAGTCAAATGATGTAAGTCCCTATTCTATAAGTGCTCTTCACAGTTTATGAGAACTGCTAATTGATAAGCATAATTCAGCCTTTCTGTAAAACTTTCTGAAGCATCTTCAATAGAGCTAAACAGCACTGGACAGTTTAATGTTTGCTAGTGCATTCCCAGGTCCTTATTAATATGAGAATGAAGCATGCTATGTGAAATTGTTCACTTGAGAACATGTCTTTTGATCTTGTTTAGCATTTATAACTAGAACTTAAAAGTCAGGGTGGTTTAGGCAGCTATAAGAATATAGTCCACACTCTTTCCATATTATTTCTCATTAGATGTTCTTTCTCCCACACTTTATTCTTTTTACTAGCGTTTAACATTTCCACTCTTTTAATGACATTCTGCTGATTGTATGCTCTGTTCCATTACCTCTCTTGCTCTATTTTTATGCCTGTTACAGAGTCTCTTGATTTTAAAGATAATTCTTATTGGTTTGGATTGCAGTAGAAATCAGATAGACATTGATAAATGAAGGAGTAGCTTCATGGCCGTGGCTGTGCAAAAGTTCTCCTCTATTGCCCAGAAATTATCCACTTTTCTGTTTTTCTCAGAAAATATATTATAATTGTTTTAAAATAATCATATTAAATTAGTGCTTTATGGTAATTTCTTCTGAGGGTTGTTTTTAAGGCTGTCTAAACTTAAGACTGAAATTTCACTTTTGGCTCCTAAATTAAGGTCCGAGTTTTATTAATGCTTGGTCTCTGATTGTTTCACCCAAGGTAGTTGCTGCATACCCTACTGCATCAGAAAGTCATACTATTGATGTCCCTGTGTGGATATTTGATTGAATTAGAAAATCTCATAAATTTTATTTTTACATTTTCAGGAAGAATTCACATTGGTTTCAAGTTCTTAAGGATGTGCTCTCATTTGAAAGGACAGAGATTGTCCTATACACTGCTCACTGCAATTAATTAGGAGTGACAGTCACAAAAATACCATGTGTCTGTCATACTGCTTAGGCTGTCAAATTTTCTCTGAATTGTCCTTTTTCCAAACTCATGAAACTCATACAGATGTTTTTGTGGTCACGGCCATTCAATAAATCATGAATAATATTTTCTACTAAATCTTGTGCTAATAATCTACTTTGTGTTTTTTTCAAAAATATTACTTTGATGCCTTCTATTTCATTATTTTGGAGAAATGGATAAATCATGAAAAATACTTTATTGTGTTCCATGTTTGATCATGCATACAATTCTAGGACATGCTACACCTTTAATTTATGTACTTTTTGCCAGATGATTCCATGGTCATTAGCGTTTCTTCAGATTGCTGCTATAATTAGTCACCATGTAATCTAGAGCCTAATAATCATATATAAATTCCCTACTAATTATCCTGTAATCTACTATTTGTTGATTAGAAGAGCATGGGATGAATATTTCTACTATTATTAATCTCAATTTACGTGATAATTATAGGGCTGTTACAGATTTTTCTTGTTTACTCGCTTGGCTATGTTGTGTGGCATTTTGTTGTGTTAATACAATATTGTCTTTTTATGTTCATCTATTTTAATCCCTACTCAGCCAGCTTCTCCTTACATGCACTTCTAGTCTGCATTGTTCTTGGGCTGGTACACATGCAGGTCACTACAACAGGTCATCCTTTGTTTTCTCTGAAAAGTACCCAGGTGAGTTTTGAGGCTTCAGGATATAAGTCAACATTTATGTGAAATAGTTACAATGCTCATGTCTAGTTTAAATATAGGGTGAAACCCTGCCCATGCTGAAGGAAAAACACAGGGAACTGTTGCTGCATGGATCAAGAACATACACATACCTGCTCTGAAGTTCAGGAGGAGGCAGTGTGGTTGGATACTTGGGTGAAGATGAAAGGGGAAAAGAATAAGGTTAATTTAATGGTAAGGATTTACTATAAACTGCCAAACAGAAGGAGTAGGTGGATGAGGCAATTTTTGTGTAAGTATGTAATGCATTGAAATAGCAGGGTTGTAGTAGATGGTTTTAATTAACTTTGTATCTTTGGAAGAGTAATTTTGCTTTTGACACTAGGAATAACAACTTGTCAGATGGACACAATATCTTTATTTGAATAAATGGGTAGTACTAGGAGTTTTAGATATGATTCCAACTAACCAGACAATACCACTTGGAAATCCAAAGACAGAAGATGTGTTGAGGTAACTATCAAGATTATGATGCGTCTGGGATTCTAAGAAGAAGATGCATGGATGGAAGAGGAAGATGAAGACTGAGAAAAGTATATTTCAACAAAGGAGATGTAGCAAATTCAAAGTTCTGTTAGGTAGGGTCTCTTGGGAAGGTAGAAAGAAAGGATAACTATCAGGGTAGAAAGCTATAACTCACTTCATTCTAGGGGGGTATTAGCAGCTGCGTTATACATAACACAGGTAGTAATTGTTCTTCTTTTTCCAGATCTAGTGAGGCCTCAGTTAAAATGATGTGTCTAATTTTAGGAATCACTCTCTGTGAAAGGTGTAGGCAAGTTAGAATGACTTCAGAGTAGAGCTAAAAACACTAAAGGATTTCGACAATAAGATCTCTGAGGACAATTTGAAAGCACTGAGTTAACTTAGTCTGGAAAAATAAGATTGTTAAAGGATACATCCTCCAGTATATGCAGGCTGTATTCAGTTATCTTCCATGTCCACTGGAGGACAAGGACAACATGGGCTGAATTTGCGACATGAGAGGTTGAAGTTGAATGGAAAAAGATTATATTCAAAACACATCTATAATTAATAACAGGAACAAGCTGCCTAGTGTAAAAATAGGATTCCTATTATTAGAGGCTTTGAAAGAGACTAGGTGAACATCTACGAGGAATGGTCTAGCCTGCCTCGGTAGAGGGAGATGGTCCCAGTAACATTTTGTTCATATGCCATTCTGACATTTCCAGGGTTCTTCTAAATCCACAGCAGTAACACCTTGGGCTTTGAAGTCGATATTAACCCCTGAACGAATTGGATGTGGATAAAAGTGGAGCTACAAACTGGTATAAAACTGGTATCCTACAGCTGGACCCTGTGGGGACTAGGAAGCTAGGGATTTGGTTCAATACATGGAAAACGTAATGGCAGAATACATGTGTGAGTTTTATGCCTCCTTACCTCTTACCAGTTGTTATACTGGATCACTGGATCACAGGATTTAGTGTATGATCCCCAGAAACTAGATAATTAGATGGAAAATATTCCAAGCGTGTAAGTATGAAATCAAATAGCTCAGCTACATCATGGTATTTGAAAATTTTCTTAGTTATAGGAGTTCAGATTGATGCTAACAATTTAAAATAAAATCATTTCCACTTGAGTGCCTTCCTTCAGATTCAAATTATAAATTCTCATTATAATTGACTCATTCTAATAAGCTTTTATTCTTGTGGGTGATATGTTATCAATCTTATTTGAATCATTGACAACAAATGCAGAAATTAACATAAATTAATAAATCCAAATGAAACTATACCTTTGGTAATCAGATAATGTTCTAAACAAAAAAAAAAACCCTCACCCTCCTTAAATACTGAAGCGAGATTGACTTTTGAGAAAATGCTTGGAAAATTCGTATGCGAGAGCCTTCCTCATCTTAAATTTTTTCAGTGTAAAAAGAAAAAATTACTTACATTTACCTATCAAATCAATGTCAGTCATGAATTACAGAGGAGTCAAGAGCTAGCCTTGTACAATGGAAGCCACCAGCACATAACCAGTGTTATAATTAATGCAGTGATTTAATAGCCCATTCATATCATCATCTACTTTTAGAGCAGACCTGCAACCCAGGAATTTTCTGTTAGCAAATTTTATGGTTCTGAGATTGAGTGTCCAGCGATGCTGTCTGAGTACAAGACATTTTAGAACTTTGTGCCTGAAAAATAGGTGTCACCCAAATGCATTTCAAATTACAACCCTTCTTATGAAAAGAAAAAGCCAACATAAAACAACAGTAAAAATTGGATTACTAATGGAAAACAAAACCTCAGTGTAATGCCACAAAAATTGTTGATTTGCTCTGAATAAATAGAAAAATAATAATTCAACACATTGGCAGTTTTTATGCAAGTAGCAATATATTAATGTACTGTTATTGTATAAGATGTTGTGAATGATCACACTAAGATACCTGTCTAGAATAGGTTTCCCATTAACTTCTGTTATGTAGAGGAGAACATTAGGGATATTTATTTTTATGATAACATAACTGAGTCTCTTTAAAAGAAACACACTTATTAATACTAAGGTGTGAAAGGAGTAAGAGGAGATGTATCCTTAAATTGCTGCAAAATCTATTCCTTACAGGCAGCTCAGTTCGTATGTATGGTTGATTGTCCAGATACAACAGCCACATTCAGAATGTTCCTTCTTTTTGAATATCTGGTCATGAAAATAGAGACAGTCCACTGTGCTAAGTTTCTGTCATCTTTTGCTATCCCTTTCAAAATCCAGCTGTTCTAGCTTTTGAAGAACTGTCGTATACAACCACGGGGTGGATTTCTTAGATTCCATCAGTAAAAAACTTAAGATTACATCCCAGGGCAAATAAGGGAACTCCCATCACTGCTGTCACTGCCCGGGCACTATAGATGATGTATGTACCACCTAAAATTAGGTCTGCAAGTTAGAAAGCCATTTTGCTTTAAAATCCTGTAGAGTTCATGAAGAGAGAGAGAGAGAGTTCTAAATTGGGCCTCTGCTTTTAACCAGAGGATCATTTTATGAAAATCTTTCTGAGTGCCTGCCTCAAATATAGAGGTGGAACATCCTGGACAGTTGGAAGTGAAGGAGGAGGCTGTGATACACTGCCCAGGAGAACTGGAACAGGAGTAACCCGAGCGTGGCAGCTGGGATCATCATGGACAAATCTGGTTATAAATGAAGTATTGAGACAAGATGGACAAACTGTGGGAGTGAGATGCTGAAAGGGGGAAATCATCATTGTGCAGTCAAGAAGAATGGAGAAGGGAAAAAAACAGGTAACCCGTGAGGAAAAGTCTGGTGCAGAACAAATTGGAGAGGGTGGAAAAGAGTGGGTAAAGACTGCAAAGGGCTCTGCAACCGCAGTCACATTCTTCTATTCAGAAATTAGAGTTGAAGTAGATACTCCTTCAGTGTCATCAATCATGTATTGTAGTTCCTGGTTCTACTGATGACCTGTACAGACCATCACCGTGACGCAACAATTTCTGGTTTATTTTGTTTTACATCAGTTTGCATTTTAGAAAATATGTACAGGGAAGGACAAGTTAAGGAAATACAAAGTTTCCAAGTACTCAGAAATAAGAAATGCCAGAGAGATGCTTGCCTCTCATGCTACAATAGTACCTTTATTTGCATGATCACAGACCTGGTCCCATGGGCCTGCTCTTATAATGGAGGTGATTATCATCACAGCACCTTTAGTCTCATTTTCACTGCAGCTGGAGGCTTTGAAAAATTAGTGTCTCGCTTTCTATTAAATAAACACCATCTACTCTGTGGAATGCAATTATTCACTGAATGTAGCAAAAGAATAATGAACATCTAATAACATCCATGCTAATGCAGATTATATAGTTGGAGCCTGAATCAAGGTGGCATAGGTGACCTTAATTTAGTTGCTTGTTTTTTTTCTGAGAGCTTGATTTTGTCCATTGAGTTCTTCTAGTCTGCACAGTTCTTTGCCTTGACCTTAAATGCAGCACTCTAAAATTGCCTGTGAAAAGATTGAGTTATCATGGGTAAATATCTCTCTGCAATCTAACTGTTTTTTTGTTTATCCCGAAGAGGAAAATTTGCTCTTAAAAGATGCTTTCTCATCCAAGTTTCACTGGAGCTTGTTTGGCAGTTTTATACCAACATTTTTCATCTATTTGTGATTATTTCTTTCTCTGTTTGTGTTCATCCTTGCTTGATAGTAGATGGTTCTAGACAGTTCCATTTTTATGACATGTATTTTTTTCAGTCAGCATTTCAGATTTCTTTTGCAGTGCATCGTCTCCTTGGTATTGTGACATGAGAATATTTTTCTCCAAATACAAAAAAGTTTTATTTATTTTTCTTTTGATACTTTTAGCTATTTCCCTTCTCTCTATTCCAAACCAACCTACAGTAAAGCTTTTCAAGAAAGCTATAAACACTTTGCCTGGCAGAGTCATTTTGCCTTGCTGCCTGATTTGTTTTGTTCTTGCAGCTTTATTGCTGTGGCCATAGTTTTTACTAGTTGTACCTGGGATGTGCATCTTGATTGTAACAAGACAATCAGTGGCAAGATTGTATTCTTATAAACATTTCATGAATGCAAAGCAGAATTTTTGATTCAGTTGTGTTCTTTATCCTTTATCTTTCTAACATCATGGGAGTGAGAAGCAATCTATTTGTACATTTAGGGAAAAAAGTCCCTCACAATTCCCCCCCCCCAAAAATTTGAAAAAAATATGGTTTTGAAGGAAGAAGTAGCAGCGATTAATGAAAATTTCCTTAAAATGTAAGAACAAGGAGAAAGTAAGGGTATAGATGAAGAAAAGAATATGGAAGAAACCTGGTGAAATGATGTTTCATGAAGAAGGGAGAAAAAGGGGAAGAGCATGAAGGACTCTGTCTCAGTGTCTGGAGGCTTCAACGTTTGCAGCGTGCAACTTTACCTTTTCTTGAACATTTCTTTTGTTCACCAGTGGGGGAAAATCTGTCATGACTTGTGTCCTTGGAGCTGTTGTGACAGTACAGGTAAATCAGAAACACAGTCTAGCAAAAAAGAACTGGTGTCTTGAAGATATATAAAGCCAACCTCTCCAAGGCTCATGGCTCTCCTCTTTCATCTGAATGTCTCTCTCCCCTCTGGGAATGCTGCTGCCCTGGGACTGTAACTGTAATCCCAGAAATTTGCTCCCATCGTGAGCTAGTCCTTCATTTAGTGATGCCTATATCTTGCTTGTAAACTACTTTGTTCAACTCATCCTCCACAAGTATGAGTTGCAAAGGATGTGACAGGTCGAGTGTTCAAAAATGTTGTGTAGCGCAGTTTCACTCATGATAAAAAAATAGCTACATGTAAACCCTGTGGACAGTAAAAAAAATGAATTATTAAATAGTGCCAGAATAATTCATCTGCTGCTAGATTTGCTGTGTGGGAAGAAAGAAGACTGGAACTACTGTGATAGCAAAACACAACTGAACAGGAGACACACAGACAGAAGCTGACTTGCTAATTATCACTACTAAGAAACTGTTAGTGAGTTGTCTGTGTGCCAAATGCTGCTTTCAGAGGATAGGGTACAGTTTATTCTACATTGCTTGCTCCCTTCTTTCCCCGCTCTTTCCCTTATGCTCACCAAATAAAACCAAATGATCTTGCAGAAAAAGGCAGCATATGTTTTTAGTAAATAGCACTGTTTCCGGCTTTTTTTTTTTCTCCCACAGGCACGGTAACACATTATGGAGTAACCTATTCAACTGTTCATGAGGAAAGCATGGTCATAAATTTGTCAGAAAACAGAAAGGTGGCTGTGGCACATTCATTGCATGCTGCAGTATTTGCTACGTATTAGAAAGCTGGAAAGTTTTCTGGGGAGGTGAGGAAAGCTTAGATGGTGTCTCTGTGGACCCAGCAATAACCTCGCCTTGGAGCAGTATGTATCCATGGATATCACTGACAATTTAGATACAATAGATAAACAGTGACTTCTGACACATGTTGGATTTGAAATGTATGGTAGGCACCATGAAATTAAGTAGCTGGATCACTCAGTGTGCTTGCTGTCTTGTTTTCCACTTTCTTGCACAGCTTTGTTGAATAGGTATCTGTTCCTCTAGTATTACATTTATATTAAACATCATTTAATTAAATTTGGCAACACAAGACATTTGAGAAGCTAAAAGAAAATGGAAGGTTGGCAGTTAGAGAAAGGGTAATTGGGTCCTCGGGCACCTAAAGCAGCATAAGACAATGTTTGGGTTTCAGTATCAAGAGACCATTTTGATTTGGAAGAGACATATTTCTTCATTCCCTGACTTTGCTGGGCAGGTAGGGAATTATTTTAAACATGCAGTGAAAAGATGTGATTGTCTTTGACCGTGCACAGCAATCATTTGCCAAAAGCTGTAGGTACGTCCAGTGTGGGCTATTACCTAGTAGTGATGTAGTAGCATCAATTGTGAAATAATTGATGTTAAGAGAATTGTCACCAGACTTCAGCAATAACATTCTGCCAGGAAATAGGAGGCAATTTATGCCATTTCAAGCCATTGTTCCAGACTGTAAACTCAGAGAGACATTGCTGCATTGATTACACACTCATTTTATGTTTTAAAGCACTGGGGCTAGAGACGTTTTAAATATAAATAATGAATCTGGAAGATGGTAGTTTAAAAAATCATCTGACATAGTACAGCAATGTGCCTAGGTCCATAATCATATTATACACATTCCCTGGCAGTAAAACCTAGGCAAAGTGGACGGGATATATCTGGCAGTCATTACCCTTGGCTTTATGTAGGCAATAGAAAAATGAATGTCATTATGACCTGTCTCTCTGGTCCTAATGACATTGTGGATCTTGTGGCTAATTATTGTCAGGCCACTGATGACTTTTTTAATAAACTATATAACGTTTGGAAAACTTTACATTTGGACAGTGGCCTGGCAACCAGAAACCAAATCTGCAAAATCAGACACTTGGCTCAGTGGAGGTCCTGTGACTTCAGTAACTGGTGATCAGGTTTGTTACCTGTCTAAGCATGAATTTAAATCACTAGTGTTAGATGTACAAGGTTGTCATTTTAGAGCTGCTATTTTTTCTCCTGACTTTGCATTTCATAGAATCATAGAATGCTTTGGGTTGGAAGGGACCTTGAAGATCATCTAGTTCCATCCCCCCTGCCATGGGCAGGGACACCTCCCACTGGACCAGGTTGCTCAAAGCCCCATCCAGCCTGGCCTTGAACACCTCCAGGGACGGAGCTTCCACAGCTTCTCTGGGCAACCTGTTCCAGTGTCTCACCACCCTCACAGTTAAGAATTTCTTCCTAGTATTTAATCTAAATCTACTCTCTTCCAGTTTAAAGCCGTTACCCCTCGTCCTATCACTAGGGTCTCTCTCCAGCCTTCTTATAGGCCCCCTTCAGATACTGGAAGGCTGCTATAAGGTCTCCCCAGAGCCTTCTCTTCTCCAGGCTGAACAACCCCAACTCTCTCAGCCTGTTCTCATAGGAGAGGTGCTCCAGCCCTCTGATCATCTTCGTGGACCTCCTCTGGACTTGGTCCAACAGGTCCATGTCCCTCTTATGCTGGGGGCTCCAGAGCTGGATGCAGTACTGCAGGTGGGGTCTCACGAGAGCGGAGTAGAGGGGCAGAATCACCTCCCTTGACTTGCTGGCCACACTTCTGATGCAGCCCAGGATACGGTTGGCCTTCTGGGCTGCAAGCCTACACTGCTGGCTCATGTTGAGCTTCTCATCCACCAACACCCCCAAGTCTTTCTCCTGAGGGCTGCTCTCAATCCATTCTCCACCCAGCCTGTATTTGTGCATGGGATTGCCCAAGGCCACATACAGGACCTTGCACTTGACCTTGTTGAACTT
Organism: Ibidorhyncha struthersii; assembly: GCA_013398815.1. NCBI lineage: Eukaryota > Metazoa > Chordata > Aves > Charadriiformes > Charadriidae > Ibidorhyncha > Ibidorhyncha struthersii. The sequence continues at coordinate 48,315 of VZSZ01004918.1, forward strand.
CATGAGGTTTGCACAGGCCCACCTCTCAGGTCTGTCCAGGTCCCTCTGGATGGCATCCCTCCCCTCCAGTGTATTGACCACTCCACCCAGCTTGGTGTCATCAGCAAACTTGCTGAGGGTGCACTCCATCCCAACATCCATGTCACCAACAAACACGTTAAATAGTACCAGTCCCAGTACTGACCCCTGAGGAACACCACTTGTAACTTGTCTCCACTTGGACATCGAGCCGTTGACCACGACCCTTTGAGTGCAACCATCTAACCAGTTCCTTATCCACTGAGTGGTCCATTGGTCAGCTCCATGTCTCTCCAGTTAAGAGACTAGGATCTCACTATGGTATAATTTTGCTGTGGTGTATCTGGTGGCTAAATACTGAGTGACATTTTCATTCTGTTCATTTCTGCAGCCAGGCCAGTATACCAAAGCTTATTATCACCTCTGACTGCTCCTAAAATTATCTGGTTTAAAGAAAGATTTAATGGGTAGATTTACACTATTAAACAATATTTAATCATCAGATTTAAATCATGCTGAATCTTCTATTGAGATCTGTTGCTTGCAAGTAGAGTAAGGGACAGCATGTACCAACCTGGAAAGTATTTTGGACTAGGAGCTCCTGAAGTGTTTTGTGTACCTGCGGGCCTGGAGCAAAGTAAAATCAAGTCTGATAACTAATACCAAAGAACAGGAGGCACTGTGTTTTGATGCATACCACATGTCAGTGTCACCCTTGCTGGCCCTTTGAAGGAGCACAAAGCGAGCTGCTTCCACGTCTTTGCTGGGCTGGTTCTTCTGGCCAAGGCAAAGGCAGGCAGAGCCAGGATCCTGACCTTTACTTTTACATCCGTTTCTTTGTGAGAAGGCTCTGGCTGTTTTCAGTATTAGCTTTAAACAAGCTTCACAAGGGGGAAAAAACATCTTGCATTCTGGCCTCTGCATCTTCTACGGGATTGCAGTAACTTAAGGTATGGTGTTAGGTTTATGACTTAAAAAAGGAAAGAATGGCAATCTCAGAAGCACGTTTCAGAATTTAGAATGAAGATACGTTATTAGACATTTTTGTATTCTCTGAACTACACGTATGTTGTCTTTCAAGACTGATGTTTACATTAAAACTCACTGGTGCCAACAAAAGCAAGTCTTGCCTCTCTAACAATAGGAACCCTGTTATTACATCTTGATGAGTGCTAGGAGAAAAATGTCTCCCTGCTGCCATTGCTCAACTGGGCAGGAACGAGCAGTGTGAAAGGAAAACATGTGACCCATCACAGCTTATCTCTGAATGTGATCATATCAAGAAAGTGGGGATGTTTTCTGCAGGCCGTCACACAGAAATACTCCAGCATCTCTGCCCTTTGTTAAGGAGCTATCAGCGCGGTGGTAGCTTGGCTCCACGAGACTGCTGCCCGGAGAATGTTAGTAGTAAGGGGTTAATGCAAAATAGAAGAGATGGAAAACAGAAAACAAGATGAAAGAAATGAATTAGTCAGCACAAATTGTGCTGAGCCCCTTTCCAAAAATAGCAGATTTAACATTTCTTATAAGCAAGAGCAGAAGTATCTCACTGACATTGGCTTTGTGGTAGGAGAAATATAAATAGAAGCAGGCAGTTTTGAAAGCTGTTGAAAGGAGAACTTGAAAACACATGAAAGACCTTGGAATCACTTAATCTGATTACAAAGAAGTAGGAACCTCAACATTAAAGCTAATGTTAATATTCTCAAAATTAATTAACAGAATAAAAATAATTAAGATGAAATATGAAGCAGGCAGCCTCACTAGTCTGTTAACCTAATTTGGTTAGAAGAGGTTTGGTTTTGTGTTTTGTTGTTTGTGTTTTTGTTTTTTTTTTTAAAAAAAAGAATGAGTTATAAAAGCCAGAAGGATAGATGGACATGACTTTCTTTCTTTCTTCCTTTGTCTGATGTGGACTGTAAAAAAAATGTCTGCTTACCCTTTCTCATTTGGATCACCTCTTTGTTCAGTGGGAAATGGTTTAAAAAACTTCATTTTCCTTCTGTTTCCTGATGGATTGTATCACTGCAATTTTCTTTTCATTACCAAAAAAAAAGTAGAACAAGTAGGAAGTTGGTAGACACAATGCAGTCTTATTTTTAGGTCTCTGGTTTGTTTTGGCACAGTTCAAAACTGGCAGTCAAGTCTTTGGATGTGAACCAGCCCTTTGAAACTTTTTCTGAGGTTTAAATATGATGAATCCCACCCTTAAATGCTACCCACCCTGTTCAGTTTGTGCTCACGGTTCTCACATTATATCTTGAGGCAAGATCCAGAGACTTTCTGGGAAAAAAAAGAGGCTTACACAGAGCCACCAACTTCCCCACCGTATGAGGAGGTAATGCATTTTTATCGGTCTTTTTTTGAAGGTAGTCTGAGGTTTGAGAAGTCATTTAACTTCAGATGTAAAGCAACAAAAGCTTTTAGAGTTGACATGCTTTTGGCTGAATTTTTGGCCATAGATTACTTTGGCACAAAAGCAAATGGCTCAGATATACTAATTAGGCTGTAGGGAGAATGTTGAACTCATCTGCATTTGTGGATGTTGGTGTGGTATGTTCACAGGAGGTATGGTTTTGGGTTTTTCTAAGATACTCTTGGGGTCTGGACTAATAAATTATTCAAAATAAAGGATGGTGAGCAGGTCAGTTTGTAATACAAGAAATCCAGCCTCTTTTGCCAACAATAAACTCACTTGTAATATTTTAAAAGGCTTACATTGAAATGAAGGAGAACCTAATAAGTAGTATGAAAAAGCCTATATAAAAATGGGGGAACACCACCTCATGCCAAAACCCATGGAAGAAAGAATTATTAATACAAGTAGCAGAGCAAAGAATGCAGAGATGTCCAATGGATGGAAAGTCACCATAGAAAAAGAGCTCTTATTTTCTCCAGTGACGAATGACCGGCAGGCAAATGCAACCCTAGGCAGGGACGGAACCTGGTATGAGGGGTGTGCTCTATGTATCATGTTGCAGAGAAGCCACAGTGTTTTACCGTAGCCTAGATTTACTGAGACTCAAGCAAGGGTCAGCCTAAGGTCATGTAAGGACTCCTGCATTCACTAAAGCTCCTCAGACTACAGGGAGCCAACTAACTCCTGAAGACAGCTTCTTCTGGCTAGAAATGTGGGGAAACTGCAAGTGCTTACAATTGCAGAGATATTACAAAAATTAAATATTGATTAATTAAAATTATCAATTGCTAACTGGTAAATTATTGTAAGAAGAAAGGTTCCAAGATATTCCATTAAAAGTGCTGTTTGTGATAGACAGAAGGAAGCAGGCAAATGTAGGCTCTGTATGCTTCTGCTCAGGTAATCCTCATACTTCGTCTTATTCTGTATTTGCAGTGCCTTCTGATTGCTCCCACTAGAGCTGAGTTTACACCTTGTGCTGGGTGACTGAGGCAGTTACAACTTGCTGCTGGGATAGGCCCATATGTTCAGAAGACAAAACTTTTAGGTTTTGTGCTCTGCTTCTTGTCTTTCCGTAGCAAACTCAGGAAAAAATAGAGGTGACAGGGAAATCAGTGCAACAAGCTGATGTTTAATAGGTTGCTGTTCACTTGAATGAAATGGAACAATTAGCCTCACTAGGGTGATTCACATTTTGTCTCATTCATCCTGTAGTCTAAAGTAATGCATTTTGGCTATTTAAATATAACTAGTTCTGCTAAACTAAAATAGAATTTAGGTCTGCTAAAATTACAAAGAACAGTGCTGCTAGGATATAATGCTTTAAGTTTTCATATATAGTTAATGAGCAATTTTCAGCTGCAAGTAGTACAAACTTCGCTATAGCAATTCAAAAGGAAGTGAATGATGCTCATGGACATCTTTGACTGTTGCTGCCTTCTAATAGACCTGCAATGCGCTGCAATGTGGATTGCAAAGAACACAACCCATTTACGGTAGATATTTTGCTGATCAGAATATGTCCACCGTATCCAAATGGATCTTTCCTCCTTCTCAGATAAATGTGTGCGGTATCACCTCCAAACTAAATGACAAAGATTTCAACACACTGAAGCCTTAAAAAAAAAAAAAAAAAAAAAGAGAAAACCAAGTTTGTTTTGGACTCTTGTTTCATGTTTCCATTGCTAGAAATAGTAATTCAGCATCAGTACATGAAAAGCCACCTTTGCATTCAAGGGATTATCGGTTCAAATCCAATTGCAAGTTTCTAAGCAAAAAAAACTGTTAAAAACTATCGTGACCATGTAATCGCATTAGTTGTTGACTGGCTTCTATCTGGGCAAGGCAGAATGTCATGACTGATGCAGAAACTTGGCACATGCTAGCTCAGGCCAAAGAGCATTTTTAAATGGATTATCCACAGAACAGCTCTTGATACAGGATCACAGAGGAATCCACAGCTGTGTTCTCCCATCTCTATGCCTAATACTTTTTCATGGCTATTCAGTGGAGAATTACTGAAAAGCGTTTTGTAGAGCTATTCTCCATCTCTTGGGTATGTGTTTTGGCTTAGGCTTTTTTGTAGATTTACAGTGGATCTGCTATACCACCAGATACTCTTTTTTAGGTCTATCATAGCATGGCTTAAGGCAGGAAGAGCTAAAAAACTGTATATTTAAAATATGTAAGTATTTATGCAAAATATGCTTATGTATTCACAAAATAGAGGAAGAGTTGAATTCATGATGCTGTGTAGATCACAGTCTAGAAAATTGCTGCATGGTATAGGATAACCCACATCAAAGATACAGAATAGATAAATTTTTGGTCATCCTGTTAAGATATGAGGGTGATTGTTAATTACATACATGTTTCCATGCATTAGTCCTTCCAGGTTAGCACCAGAACAAACTGTATTAGCATATATAAGCATATTCTAATACACCTCACACCAGCCTAACTCTAGCATTCCTTTTTAACATCAGCACTTCCAGGGGGACTGAATCCTGATGGCATCAGTCACAATCTCTTATTTTTATGGTGGTGGCTTACATTTGGGAACATCTCCAAGCTTCCTTCTCCTTTGGGGGTTCTGCATTGGTGTACTTTTACGTGTGGTCTTCATGTGGGTTAACCTAAATTACATATCTTGATCCTGGCAGCACCAGATACATTCACTTTCCAGGCCACGCCTGTAGACCTGGAACTATACTGAGAGCACTCCACCAGCTCAAAGTTGTCTGCCTATGACTTGTACTTCAGAAGTGTGTCATGAGGAGAGTCCTTTTTAGTCAAAGGAGGTCTAACAAGAATCAGGATGCAGCCTGTCAGAATGGATGACCCTCTTTTCTCCAAGGCACGGCGTGGAGAAGAGCAAAAGTACATGGGAGACACACACAGAGAAAAAAAAAGTGGGCCAGGAGAACATATGGAGCAGAGTAGCAGGCATACAGAACATAAGAGGCACACAGAAAGCCATTATGCTGTCAGGGTCTTGGCATTACATCTACGCTTCAAGAGAAGTGTGTGAGAAGGGCATTTTTAGTTCCTTTAGCAGTTTACTTACTGATAGAGCCTTTATTATGCTGTGTGATCACTGCCTTCTGAAAAATTACCCAAAGAATGTATTTGCAATTACCCGGTGAACTTTGTTCTGTGTTGCCAGCGTATTTTGTTTGAACTTCATGCATGAACATGCCTATTTCTCAATATAACACTCTCAGTTTTCTTTCTCTTCTCCTATAGTTCTGTAGCTGCTTGAGGGAAAAAGCAAAAAGAGCTATTTGGTCCTGTCCTGATACTTATGAGTGCCTTGTTCAGTCACAAGGAGAAAAAAAAAAATCAGTGATAGGACACTCAGACTCTGTTTAAGGCATCCAAGTCTTTAACTAGATCCTGCACTAAAAATAGCATCAAAACTAGCGTGTGTTTATGTGAATGATTTACATTACTCTGTGTGTGTATAAAACTAAACGCTTAAATCACTGATCTTACAAGAATAGAAAGTTTATTTTCCATCCAACATTGCACTGACTCTAAATGTTTCTAAATTTCTACCTTTGGCATAAAAATCAGAGAAGAAAATTAGGTGAAAGGATGAGAGAAACTTGACTCATGCAGTAATGTGATTTTTCAAGGTTCAGCATGTGGATGCTCTGGCAGACAAGACTGGATTAAGCTTGCCTTTTGAAATGCTTTCCAAAATATTTTGAAAACATTTATGTTACAGTATAATACAAGTCCAAATAATTAAGAATTACATGATAAACATGATTAACTTTGTAGTGGAAGCTGTTCAGAATGTTTTAGGCAAAAACTGTTGCCATCCCACTGAATTAAGAAAGGAATAATATCACTGTGATGGTTATTTTTGTATTAGTGTATGTCATCATGGTTTGTAATTAAACAGTCTATGATGAAATTGCATATGCCTGTTTTGACAACATGTTGTATTAAAAATAAATTCCCTTTCATCTTTATCTTCAGACACCTGCATGCTGATAACCTGCAGATAGCTTTCCTTTCTGCCCTTCCAAAAAGACCATGCAAACCCCATGTTTTCCTCTATCTCCTGGATCAAGACCATATTTTATCCCCCAAATTTTATTTTAGATAACTGCTCTTTTTTTCTTCTGAATTATTTCTTTTCTTTTAATATGCACACAAATAGACAGATGGGCAGTTTGACCAAAGGTAGCCTCTATTTAAACTGTGAACGTGAATCAAAGTCAGATTATCCCAGACTTTTTTGCCCGTATATATAGCGGAACTATTGTAATAGATTACAGCTAGAAAAACTGTAGTGACTTCTTTGTCCCAGAGGTACCTGGATTTCAAGGTGCCCTTCTGACATTGGAGACCAGTCTTGCAATGAATGTGGTATTATTTAGTGCTTATAAAAAGATCTGATTATGACATTTTGCTCATGTCAATACCACTGGGAAAATATCAGTACAGCCTCACATGGCCAAATACTTCCACTCTTAACTGCAGAAAGAAAGATTTTCCTTTATAGCATCTATTAGTTTCTTCAGTTTGTATCCTTGAGTTAGGTACTCTCTCTATAAATACACAAAGCAGAATAAAGTGAATACCAATGACAAGTGGGACTGGGTTTCTTTGCCATGAGGGTGTTATACTCCAATAACAGATGAATAATAAATAAATGACTGTGGATTCAGAGTGGCTAAGAACATGAGGCTGGACCAGCTGCCCAGAGAGCCTCTGGAGTCTCCAGCCATGGAGCTGTTCTAACCCAGGCTGGACGAAGCCAGAACAACCTCACTGGCCTTGGAAGTCCACTCTGATTTGGAGCTCCAGAGCTGCCTTTCTTCCTACATGCATTTATGCTTTTATATATGTATGTATGTGTATTTCTTAAATGTTCATCTTGGCAAAATCAGAAATCTAATGATCAGACTTTTCTCTGTTCGTCTTTTCAATGATGCGTACGTCTGGATACTTGTAATGAATACAGTATTTGATAATAGTTTTTATGAACCATTTGTGATCACTTTTTTTCTTTTTTTTTTTTTGCTACTACTGTATTTGCTCCTCATTGCTCTCCAACTAGCAGTCTGGATTAACAAATAATCCCATGCTATTTTTGCTGAGAATTCTTTCCAACTATTCCTACAGCTTTAAGGATGGCGCTGCCTCTGTTCAGCCATGCAAGAGCACAGACATGGACATTTTGGCTGTGCAGTTCAAAAGATTATTTCAAAGAAGTTATAGTTGGGGACTTAACTGTGTAGTAGAGGTGTTCCTCTTACAAAATTCAGTGATTAGGCAATATTACTATCATGCCCAAGCCCTGTAACAGGAGGGCCATGGGACCATCCTTAAATGGGGTCTGACCCAAAGCTTGTGTGTGTGTTAACAGGAATCATCCCAAGCTATTCAATAGCTTTTGTATACGGCCTAATGCCAAGCTGGTCCCTTTGTTCTAGTTCTGTTTCATGAAAGGTGCAGGAGTTGCAGCAGAGGCATGGCTGTTTTTTTTGGATGACAAAATATTCACTCACTGACTCGGCCATCACAGAGAAAGATATTAAAAGGCAAGAACTGATGATTGTGTGGTAATGTGAAGTCCTTGGGTAGAAGAGGACTGTTTCATTATTATGTCACCTCTTATGAGATGATGTTTGATTTATACTACTCCAAATTGCTTTCGGCACAGAATACACTGGATGAAACACTCCACATTGGTGCAAAACAATTTTGGAATAAAAATTTGTTGACAGAGAATAAGAGATGAAAATAAAGCACGAAAAGAGAAATGGCAGAGATGAAGGTAGGCTGTTACTTCAATTTCTGCCTGCACGTGCAATATAATACTGTCTCTAATGAAATAAGCACAGAGTAATGTTTCTTAACAAGGCAAATGCTAATTCGGTTTTATTACAAATATAAAATTTAATACAGAAGCCTTCTCCCTCACTCCCTTGCCTGGCATAACTTGAGCCCCTTTCCTCTCGTCCTCTCACTTGTCACTAGGGAGAAGAGGTCAGTCCCCACCTCTCTACAACCTCCTTCCAGGTACTTGTAGAGGTCTCCCTTCAGCCTCCTCTTCTCCAGGCTAAACAGCCCCAGTTCCCTCAGTCATTCGTTGTAAGACTTGTCCTCCAGACCCCTCACCATGCCAGGTCACAGATGGACATTTAGTTCTCCGTGCTTGCTGTGACAAGTTAAACGGTCAAGGAAGGAATCTGATTCTACTAGTTCATGTCCTCCATTCTCTTAAGTAAGTAGTGCTACACAAATAACATATTTCCGCAATTTACCACTTGTAGTGACCTAGGTATGCATAAACTGGGTGTGAAACAAGTAATTATATATGAAAGTTTCTATCTGCTGAATAAAAACTCTACTTAAATTTTTTATATTGTAGGCATTGAAAAACAGCATCGCAGCATAAAAAACAACCTCCTTAATAAAATAAAAGATGAAAATTATGATTGGGACAATTGGTTATGTCTGACAGGTGAAAGAAAGTAGCTGTTGGGCTTACTGTCCTTCATCACCTGTCTGAACCTCCATAGACGGGTGTTGGGCAATGTTGCATTGTTTTGGATGTTGCATTATTTTTGGTGTTGCATAAAAAAAGGATGGCCTCAGTCTAATATTTAGGGATGAATGTCCACATTGCTTGAAATTTAAGCTGAAATTATACATATTGTTGCATTCGTTAGGGGCCAGATACATCCCAACTGGATATTTCAGTTACAGTGATAGAGTGATACTGATTATTTGGTGCCATCATTCCCGTTTTTCTTCCATTATCTTCCTCTGAAAGTATTTAAGGCAAATATTTCATACTGTTACTCTTTATTACGAAATACAGCAAAATCTGATACCAGAAATTTTTCAGTTCAATACTTATGACTGAATTGAGATATTCTGACCTTTAACGATGAAAAAAAGCCAAAAAAAGAGAAGATATTAGATTATATTTGGAGCTGTTCAGGAGCGAATCATGTACTCACAAGTAATGAAAATGAATTTGACAGTCTGACTACCCACCCTTAACCTTGTGGTGGCCTTCTGGCAACAGCTAGCAATATCAGTTTAATGAGTTTGAACTGCACAAATACAGAGAGAACCTACAAACTTCGCCCTTCCCAAGAGGGAATAATCTGTGATCACTGCTTTAAATGAGGTTGTCATTGGCAAAGCAGAGCTATGTCTTTCCATCTTAGTCTGAAGAAATTTTTCAGAGGAAAATACATAGTAAAAGTGCAGCACCTTTCCTGCTGCTGTGAACCAGTGTGTGCATGTTTTAATAGTTTTGTATATAGTATTATATTGAATATTCTTACTTGTGAATCTACCTCTATTTGACTACTATTTCTTCTTTTCACTACATCAGAAATCTTCAGTCAGTGAAAATTGTATGAAGTAACAGCAAAAATCCATTTGACCAATCCAATTATACAATATGATGCATAGTGCATGCCAGAATCTGCTTTATTTTCCAGTCTTATGTGTTTTGAAATAGGCTTTGCTCTTCATTTCATTGACACAACAGACAGCACAACTCCTCACAGCTGTTACATTTTCATGGCAATGCATATTAGTATGGGCCCATAATCCTTGCCTTATATGCATGACAGATTTTTTAAAAAATCCTCCATCAATAGGATTTTATCTACTTTACACAAAAGATCACCTCTAATCCATGTACAGTAGGTATAAACATGCCTAACATTTTAATAAAAAATGGTCTCTGCACAGTGATCCTATTGTTTCTTTTAAACACTGAAAAATTTTGTCTTGGATTTTTATTTGTGTTCTGAAAAATTTTGCATTGTGTTCTGCTGGCTCGCTGTTCCTTATGTTCATTTTCCACAGAATTTAATATGGAATTGCATTGTTTTATATAGGATTCTTAAACCATCCCACATTTTTTTTTTTGTCTGAGGCAATTACCTACTAAATCTTAATTGATTTCATATTCATGACAAAATATGTTTAATATTAATAGAAACATATATACGTAATTTCTAATACATTTTATTGGATTTTGCTGTAAGGCACAGTACTCAGGGGAACAGAGACAAATAGATTTGTTTATTTATAAACAAATAAGTCTAAAACAAACACCTAAATGAAACATCGATTAATTATTCCCTTCCACATATTCTAAGAAGTTCCCATAGGAATATAAGCAGCTGTGAGGCATTTCTGAACAGAGACATGCAAATGATTGTTTGGGTTTTCTGATTGTTTACTTGTTTGCTTTGGAGTCAAAAAGCTCATTTCAGCCTCTGCAGTGCTCCAGTGGAACCCTCTGTGTTTCTTTGTTTTTAATGAAAATAGTGGCCTTCATATTTCAAGATACTTTTCAACTAAAGTACTCCTAAAAACTCCCCCTTCTGAATATGTTTAACTGTTCTCGTGAAAATATGTAAATTCATTTTGTTAAGAGATGCTTTAAAATAGTTGATATGACCTGTTTATGACTGGAGCTGTACTTCAGGAACTATAAAAGCCCACAAACAAACCTCTAAGAGGAAACAACTGTCACAATTGTAGTACCTTTATTTTGGCTTACTGGATATTAATCAAGTACTTTGCCTTGTGCATGCTCTAATAATTGGGCACATAAAAAAATGGAGATTTCGGCAATAGAAATATATATCTGTGCTGCTGTCTGACACAAATATGTGCAGCGGTGATTATTTTTGTTTGCTCATCCATGAAGCTTCACAGATTTGAAATATGCAAATACTTTGCACTTCTGTAGACACAGTGCAGCTTACGCCTCCCCAACAGGCTGGTTTGTAGGGCAAATGACTCTACAGTGTTAGAGTACCAGTGAAGGTATATTTGATTTTCCTTAAATAAAAAAGGCCCAAACTTTGGGTAGCTGTGTACATTATACAATTATACATTTAGCTGATCAAAGAACTATTAATACCATGAGTTTAAGCAGGGAAAGATAAAATGTGTTCTACTTGAATAAGCAGCTAGCTACAACAGTTCCATAGATGAGGAAATACTTTAAGGAAGATATAAATAATTATTTGTTTTGTTTGCCCCTTTCCTCTCATCCAAATAATTTAAGCATTTGTTACTATAAGAACTTCAAGAATTCATGGGACATGAATTAATGGGACAGCCTGATAAACTGTAAAATTACAGAAACTCTTGTATTTGGATAACATGTTTTTCCATCAGCAATCTTCGAAGAGATTAAGAGATGAGTTGTTTACACATTGGAGTGCCACATATAGACTTTTGTGGATTATTTTTCACTGTGTGACTGTGTCTTCATGAAAGTAAAATTCCTTTTTACTTTGGACAAGTTAACTGGTTTAAAACTGCATTCGTACAGAGACCATGCAAGTACACCATTTTGTACTGCTCAGTCATGGGAGAACTATACCATTTTCTGCTAATAGCAGCAGTCAGCTTTGCTACTGTCCAGCAGAAAGTTCGTAGGGATATATCCATAATCCATGGATTTTTACATGCTCCTTTTCCCTTCTCTGTTCATGATTCTACAGAACTAAAATATGAAGCACATCCATACAACACTTCAGGGGGCAGCTGTAAAACATTGGCTTAAAAGTTAGTACAGCCAAACCCCATATTTCTTTGCAAAGGAAGTCTGGATATAATAGTACATTTTGAGACCAACTGGAACCGTATTGACACTGAAGCAACACGGAAAAGCATCCGTAAAATATTTGTAATTCATAGCTTCTGTAGAACATGCTCTGCTATATCAAAAAGCTCATTCAAAAATCAGAATTATCAATGTTTTGATACAAAACACAGGTGCTGGAAATACTTTCTTTCACAAATTTTTCAGGGATATCAGAGAAAACTTGACAGAAATTTTAAGTTAGGAGTTTACTTAATAGATGCAAGTGTTATCATACTGCAGAACTGTTTGCTGGGTATCTGACAGAAAACTTCTGTTTGTGTGAATATCTGTGTAGTAGGTTGTGGGTATCATAAATGGTAAAATTGTTTGCACTGGTGTTCAAGGAATCTTTTTTTATACCTAAAGGTTTAAGAATCCAAGCAAAAGGGGGCTATGAACTCTTTCATTCACAATGCATAAACCATACTGCATGGCTAACAGAAGTAACATAGATTGAACAGGGACTGCTTCCACTGAAATTTTCATAGTCAGCTCCAAGAGTTAGCAAAATCTAACCCCCACCTCCCCATCCTCAAATGACTGGAGTGATAGAAGGTAATAAAACATTTGCGAAAAAAAAACATTTTTAGCATGTGGCATGTATTTCATAAGCAGCAGAGTTCTTCAGAGAAATAGTTTATTAAGAATTCCAGTTGTGTTACTAAAATATTTTATATCATGTGTGAATATTCAGAGTACAGGTCTTGGCTTATCACTGGGGCATTATGTTTAATCAGTCAAAGTCTAGTTAAAATGCTGAATTCTCTGGATATATAAACATATATGTCATAAATATAAATGGCTTGTGTTCCCACTATGTCTTATTTTGATAGTGGTCAGAAAAGAGCAGATTATTTTTCTTTAAACAGATTAGTATTTATTGTATTCTTTCCTCTGACTAATGATAAATGATGCTGTCATTCCCAAGGCTGTATACAAAAATGACAGGACTTAATTGCACTGGTACTGCAAAATAAGCACATTCATTTCAGTATTTATGTGTACGAGATATTTTTTATATACTATATCTTCTATAGGACTCATTTATTTGACATATGATAAGCAATTTTTCTCTGACTGCATAGAGACATTTCAGAATACATTTGGTGAAGAAAGAACAAAGAACAGAGGTAGATTGACTGGTAGATTTAGTCAATTAAATGTTGCCCCAATGCTGAAACAGGTTTGAGCTAATCTTTTGTGATACACAAAGTTGAACTGGGATTTTTGGGGGACCCCGTCAATTTGTATAAATATCTCAAGGGAGGTTATAAAGAAGATATAACCAGGGCCTTTGCAGTGATGCCCAGTGACAGGACCAGAGGTAACAGGCACAAACTGAAACACGGCGGGTTCCCTCTGAACATCAGGAAACACTTTTTTGCTGTGAGGGTGACTGAGCACAGGCACAGGTTACCCAGCGAGGTTGTGGAGTCTCCATCCTTGGAGATATTTAAAAGTTTTCTGGACATGGTCCTGGGAAACTGACGCTATGTGGCCCTGCCTGAGCAGAGAGGTTGGACCAGGTGACCTCAAGACATCCCTCCCAACCCCAGCCATTCAGTGATTCTGTGACAGTATAATGTGTGTTTTCTCAACAAGATTTTAGAGTTATGGCTTGTTTCACTGAATCATTTTTACAGAGATTAATATCTAGCTCTTAATACCATGGGGTAAGGAGAAGTACTACCCAAAAATATGCATGTAGCACTATTTTTATCTTATAATGTAAATAAAGATAAAATCTCAGCACTTGGCTGGGTTTCTTGAGCAGGAATGTGTCTGCTAAGTAATGCAGTCATTGTAACTAAATATGCTGTGCAAGCTGGAACGGAGATTAGGACAGGAAATGTGACGGGGTTTTCCCCTTCTGAAGGTGTGGCAAAGAAATGGTTTTCCAACCAGTAAATTCCAAATTCATGAGATTTTCCAGTCTATGTTTATTTTCATTCAATATTTTAAAAAAATACTTTACATTAAGTTCTTATACATATTTGTGTTGTACAACCAACCTGAGTTTTGCATTAACTGTACTTCATTGGCACAAATACTTTAATGCTAATCCACTGGAGCATCATTAAAAGAGGCACACTGTGAAGTTAATATTTGGTTATTCTTGAGTTGCAAAAATACATCATCATCTCTACATTGCAAATGTCTGTGTTTTTTGCATATAAGTATGTGACTGTCAAATTGTATTGCATATTTCCATCCCGTAACGTGCTTTTTAATTTTTTAAAGTATTTTTCATTGCTGAATGTTCTGATCTCAAATACTCCCTGCAATTTCTTTGAAATGTCTTTGCTTTTAAATTGCTTGCATATATTCTTAATCCTAATTTTGTCTTGCTGTTAAAATCAATGGATTATGATTGTTTTCTTCAATGAGGATCAGTTGCATGTTTTTTTCTTAAAATACCAGTAAATAGCACAGAGCTTTCAGATTAGTCCTTGGCTGACAGACCAGTGATCTACCACACTGAAGGCACAGGCAGACCCTGCTAAGCAGAGGACACGGCTGAGGTAGAAAATGTCATTCCACATATACTTTACTCCTTGTTTTTTGTAAATATACCAGTTTTAGTAATGTGGATCACAGTTTCTTCCCAGCCATAATTTTCCATTAATGTGTTGTGTCATTTTATGTATTGTGAAGACTGCAATACTCTGTTTTTAAGAGAGCGTATGATTGTCTAAGCGGTGCTTACTGGCTTTGGTAAAGTTATTTACAACTCTGCAACATGACCACAAAATGAGAGTGATTCATGATAGTTCTGCTTGGGTAGCATTTAGTGTCCTATCCCACCTGCTTCAAAGAGGCATAAGTGATCACATAGGAACAGACTTAAAGGAACAAGGGGATTAAGAAAATCACAGAATATTCAATTTTTTTTTTACTTAAATAAGACTTATACCAAATAGGTGGAGAGGAAAAATAAAGCCAATGTAACATTAAAAAAAAAGTTCCACTCTACGTGCGATTTATCACTAATAATCACAATTGTACAATGGTGATTTAAATAGTACTAAGGCAGATATAATCAATCTGTGCACTCCGCACATACGTACACTCACAAACATATGCATGCATACCTGTCTGGGAATCAGAGGAAAATACAGGCTATGACAGGGTGTACGGATCATATGACAGAGGCTCAGAGGAGCACAGTTCTTCTACTGCATGTGAATGCATGGGAAAACAATGTTCCTTACTACAGTTCAAAATCTGACCAAGCGTCAGACTCCCCTGAAGTGATGCTTTTTGTCCACATGTTATTCAGGGTTTGCTGAATTACTTCACAATTAAGTTATTCATGAGCACCTGGGCTTGTGGGTGAGTGTGATGTGTGTTTGTCCATGCATGTGATTTACACAAAATATGATGCAACACAGAAAAATAAAATAACCTCTCATCAAGAGCAACCAGCCCAACAGAAGTTGGTGTGACTTTACAAGAAATGTTCCTAATGAAAAGTATATGTTTCAACAGTGAGTGTATTTCAAAGCATTTGGCTGTGGTTTGCCATACTTGTTAATGAGATCCAAAGAGAAAAATCTAAGTTTATGGGTTTTTTTTGGTTGGTTGGTTGGTCGGTGTTCTTTTTGCTTTTCAACCCCTTACCCTGGTCTTAAAAAAGCCAATTGCAATACTGACATTAGACATGCGAGATTTTCACTTTGTGTAAAAATATGTGAAGATGCAAAAGAAAAGGAATAGCTATTGTTCTCCAAGAATAACTTAATTTTAAACAGTTTTTTTTCCTGTATTCACTGGAAGGGGAGGAGGTATAATGATGTAGCAACAAAATTATTTCTGCGTAGGGTGTGCTGTGGAGACTTAATGGGTAATGCGCATTGAGGTGAGAACAGAGCTGCTGCAGGTGTACAGCTTTGCAAGGTGCTAATTAGAAAGCAGGTGAACGTAAATAAGGAGCACAGATGGTACTTATTGAGGTGACTGAGAATGAAGGTACAGTGCAAACTTAATGTAATGTAACTTACAATGATTAAAGGGTTCTGATTCTTCTCTGTTTTACCTGTTAGTCACAGCTGAACAAATTGAGTCCAGAGTACGTGATCAGTTATAGATCTTAGAAACCAGCAATCCTTACTCTATTATAATATTCTGACAAGAAACAGAGAAAAACCTCTCTTGTTAACTCACATGAGGGAAAGGCTGTCAGATTTTAAAATCTGTTGTGGGAAAGGGAACATTGACAAAGATAAAGAGATTACTTTTCCAAAATTTGTGCAATAGGTGGTTTAAGCTTAAACTGTCATTTGAATGCCAGTTGCCAAACAAATCCAACCTGATATTTCCTGGGAAAAAATAAGCATTAACTTTGTCTATTATTGGGAAAGCTAAATAGGAAGAAATTCCTTCCCATACTTGAGAATTCAAGTCTACAATAAATGTTTCCACCAAGACAATAAATGAAAGTTCCAAACGTTTTCATGGTCCAGTAATGAAACAGAAAATTGTGATTGACCGATCACATACTTCATTTTGATTGTCTTAAAATCCAGAACTCCAAATTTGATAACTATTTTTTTTTATAGAAATAAAATTGACATTTAGAAGTCATATTCTGAATCAGAAAAATTAATTTTTTACTGAAGTAGCCAGAGGAGGGCCACGAAGATGATCACCTCTACTATGAAGACAGGCTGAGAGAGTTGGGGTTGTTCAGCCTGCAGAAGAGAAGGCTCCGGGTGGACCTTACTGTGGCCTTCCAGTACTTAAAGAGGGCCTACAGTAAAGGTGGAGAGGGACTCTTTATCAGGGAGTGTAATAATAGGAGGAGGGGTAGTGGTTTTAAGCTGGAAGAGGGTAGATTTAGATTAGATATGAGGAATAAATTCTTTACTGTGAGAGTGGTGAGGCACTGGAACAGGTTGCTCAGAGAGGTTGTGGAAGTGTTCAAGGCCAGGCTGGATGGGGCTTTGAGTAACCTGGTCTCATGGAAGGTGTCCCTGCCCATCGCAGGGGGGTTGGAACGAGATGATCTTTAAGGTCCCTTCCAACTCTGACCATTCTATGATTCTATGATATGAATTCTGAACTGTAAAGTTCAAAAAATGTGGAAACGTGGAAACATTTAAAAGTCTTCTTTTGGAACTTAATGTTCAGCTGCATCTGTCATACTTTTACAGAGATCACTTTTGAAAAGAATGCTATCACTGTGCTTTGATGAGTAGGCAGAATGTATTTCCTTTGGGGTGTATTCTTTGCATATAGTATTTTCACATTCAACTTCTATAGCAGAAGTTGGTGAAGATAACACAAAGAAATAAAGTAATTATTTAGTCTTTTTTTTCCCTTAAAAAATCTATGGAGGAATATAATCTATTATATTTTGCAAAAATGTATTTGTTATTGTCAACAGAATTCGATTTACTCAAAAACCTGTGTAACTTGGCTATGTGTGAAAGTTTCAGATAGTTATTTTGTGTGGACTGTTTGTAAATTTGCCAAATTGCAGCGCTTAGTTTTGATTAGTTGTTCAAGTAAGTTGTTCAAATGTGGAGTACATTGATTCCAGCACCTAAACTTGATTAATATAACTTTCTCAGATTAAAGTATTTTTATTCTTGCAGCAGTTCAGTGAGATAATAAAAGTCACCCCATTTTCTAAGTGAAGAAATGAGGCATGGAATTATTTCAGTCCTGATAACACAGAAATCCGTTTAAGGATAAGTAAGTACTGGAACAGCTTTTCAAGAGAAATAAAGAAATTTCCTTAAGAACTATATCTAAAAGCAGGTCAAACAGGTGGTAATACGAAGCAAACGTCTGTAAGTAATGCAATAGGTATAGATGGTTTCTTTAAGTAGAGTAGGGAATATTCTGAGCTATCGTAAACCCCTGGTTATTTTCATAGGGTTATTTTTAGTTCTGCGATTTAGGCAGCTGACTGAGATTGAATGAGATTTTAATGGTAGATAATGAAACACTGTTCAGAATCTGGGTATATGCAATTCATACAAAGCCACAAAGGAGGTACCTGGAAAAGCAAGGACCTGAGCGGCAGTCTCCTGAGGCTCAGATTAATGCTCACTCCATTGCACAGCCTTTCCTCCTTCAGGTAAATTAACAGAACTGGTCATGTTTCTAATCAGAGGGACATTAAATCTTTGCCTCGGGATTGAGTAAGTGTACATTTCACCTTCAAGGTCTTGTATATAATTTGAAATAAAACTCTGTGAAAATTTTGTCTCTGAAATCTGTATATAGTTCGAGTCTGATTCAGATATATGCTGATCTCAAAAGATCATGGCTGAGCTAAACTCATATTTAAGGGACAATTATTTTCCAATTTCTCATGCAAAAAATAGCATTAAGAGTACATTATGCTATCATGGAGTCTTTCACCACAGGACCTCATAGAGTTAATGCTAATTAATTAGCTTAACAGTAACTATTTTCCAAAATCATTTTTTACCTTTTTAAAGCACAGATATTTTCTTTTTACTTTAGGGATTTAAACCAGAATGATTTTGATATAAATGCATGTGTATCCACAAAGACTATGAAAATTGGTCATTAAAACATGACATTTCATCTTGCAGCAATTTAAAGATAATTAAAATGCAATAATTAAAAAAAAAACAAGATGCAACAGTAGGACACACAAACTACCAGAACCAGTTCTTGTGCTTTTGAACTTTCAGTATTCTTAAGATACCATAATTTTGAAAAAAAA
>VZSZ01004918.1:67129-79683 GCA_013398815.1 Ibidorhyncha struthersii
AAAAAAAAAGTAAAACCAATCCAACTGACATGTAAGTGTTTTCTACAAAACAGGTGATAAAGGAATCAATCATACATAGGTAGCGGTTTGCGTGTTAAGGCAGATATCTCATGCTGAAACTCACTGGATATTTTCACTCTCTGGACCCACAGTTCTCTTTTCTACCATGACCCAGTGGGGATTAACAAGTTGTATTCCACTACCATTAGTGAGACATGTGATAGCTACCATTTGTTTGCAGAGCTTGTGAACCTTCCAAAAAGAGATGAGTTTTTAATTCCCATTCATGCAATCAGTACTGTGTGTCATCTAATAATCTGTGAAAGCTGAGGATCCTCTTGTATTTTACCCTGTTCTCAGCATCTCAGGGGTGTGCGTGTGTTTGCCTGTGTCTTTAAGAAGGTCAAAATTCAAGACTGTAGGGTGTTCCATTTTTAATGGGTTAGACATTGAAGAGAAATAGAGGACCATGGTCCATCCAGGCAGTCAGTAGCTGATTGTGAATTGTACATACTGTGAGGTATGGATTGCTTTATGAACTTACATGCTGTTCCTAGAGGAGGGCCAATATCGCATAGCATTCTTCCTAGGTGGGTTGGGAATACCTACCTCTGGTCTAAATTAATGTTCAATTCTTAAAAGTAATGTACCATGCAGTAGTGGAGCCTTCAGTTAGTGTGGTAATAAAAAGAAGCTTAATTGGAAATTCTTTTGAGAACCTGCATGTACTGTACATTATTAGCCTGGGGTAGGTCATTCTCACCTCCATTAGTTTTCTGACGGATAAAACACATTAAATTCTGCAATCTCTGTAAGTAGAGGACATTTCCCCCCCCCCCGCTCTTTTCCTCAATACCCTTGCACTTTTTTTCTTGCTCCAGTAAAACAGGCTGATGTAACAATCTGGTATGTATTGCTTAAAACTACTTCCATTGTCTTTAGATAGGTTGGCTGCCAGTTCAAATGGATTTGTTGAAACAACGTGCTTTTACCAGGCTACGCTCACTTCTCCTCTTAGCAACAAGAGGTTCTGAGGTTAGCAAGCTTATTTTGGAAAGCTCTGCTCTGTTCAGTGTGGAATCAGAGCACCCCAAGGGCTTGAAGTCAAACTTTGTAACTTATAAATTAATTGACAAGCTGCAGAATCCTCCTAGAGACAAAGCAAAGATTTGATTCCCCATTTAAAAAAAAAAAACACAATACCCAAATTTGTAAATATGGTAAGTAAAAGACTTAGGGTAACAATTAAAATGCACTAATGGGTCAAATATCTGGTTTGCTATTGATTTACACTGACACATAAAAATCAAAATAGTATTAAATAGCCTAATGGCATTGAGCAGCCTGTAGCTGAAATTAAGCAGTATATGTTAAAAAAGTCAGTAGGAGATTCTGGTAAAAATAGAATAGAATAGCTGTACAAAAAGAATTGATTTGAAATAAAAGATAAAAGAAAAAAGTGGGAAACTATCTTGCCATTTTACTGACCCCTTTTTCCCCTCTGAGAATCAGGTGAGTAAGATTTAATTTGTGAAAATGTTTAGAGGAGGGACAAAGCTAGAAACGCAGATAAATATTCCTGAGAATTTTCAGCCTGGGAAAGCTCCCAAGGCTTTTCAAAGCTTGTTCTGTGAGTCTCAGGGGAGGGGAGGAAGAATTTAGCTAAGAAAGGATAGAGGAGAGAATAAATCCTCATAGTAAGGGACAGTAATAGTACACATTTCAGTGTGAATATTCACACACCTAAATTTAAGCACTTGCCTTAATTGTTTTGCTGAGCTAGAGCCTAACTGATGACAGTCTTGAATAACTGAGAACTGGCAGACTGTACATGAAGGAAAATACTCATATTGTGTGCCTGAAACTGTGTTTTGGCTGCACCTCTGGCTTTCATAGATATTATTTATGTCTGAGTGTTAATAATGACTCTGGCCATCAGTTTGGGCCTCCCTTTAGCCAGGCTTTGATCACCCTTAGTTGTAAAGTGCATTTCAGTTCCCACTGACTTCAGCAGGACTTGAGAACACTGAGTGTTTTAAAGGTATGCACAATACCATGAAAAGACCAAATCCATATAGTGTTTATGTAAGAGGTGGTTTCTCAGAATTGGAAAGAGGTGGTCATTCTTTGGGAAGAGGAGTTTGAAATAATCAGATGTTGCCTCTGATGTGCCATCAGAGGTGTTTCCCTTTGATCTCCAGAGCACGTATACATCAGCATCAGTGCTAGAGAGGGAGCAGACGTGATAAACCCTTGAGGACTCTATGCTCATAGGACAGATATTGCTATGGAAGAGACTTACAGTCACTGTCTGCAAACAAAACAAATCCAAGGGGAAAATCCTTCTGAGCTAACCTTTCTAAAGTGTTTTCTTTTAGTGTTACTTCTGTTTTACTCAATTTCTTTTTTTAAACATGTAAGACTGTAGTTCTGAAAACGTTATTTTAGAATAAAATGAATAACAACAGGTATTTCCAGGGCTTTTCATGTGTAAACTACTGCACAAACCTACAGCTCCAGCTGCTGGCAGATTTTCCTGGATTTTCTCAGACATACGAGTCGGAGAAAACATGAAAGCGAAAGAGCCCAGAGAAAACATCCTTTTCTGCATAGAAAAAAAACAAACACATAAATAATAGTAATAAATGTTCCTAATTTTTCCTATACCCCCATATGTTTAGAGACCATCCAGTCCCCTGGGGGCCAGCCCTGCAAAATGTAGCCAATGTATGAACAGGATGTATGACTATCGTGGCACAGATCACAGGCTAGGCTGATGCACTGAGTCACACTGCTGATGTGCACAAGCTATGTATATGACTTATCTAGATATCGTTAAAGTCTTTGTGCCTGGCTGCCAAGAGGAATGAGCAGATTACAGGTTTCAAACCAAAAGATAAACCAAAGCTTCTAATTTAGATAGAACTCATTGCTTTTGTTGTCCCTTGACAAAATAAAAATGCAAATAAATTCTTGCATATTGGAGGCCTGGACTCATGCCACCTGTCCGAATGATAAACCAAAACCACAATTAAACCACAGAAAGTGTTAAAGATAACAAGAGCAGTGATATCCTATGCTATCCTTGAGCAACAAATTAGCAAATAATCTGAAACATTTTTTTCTTATATATTTATTATTTATTTTGTGATTTTTTTTTTTATAAAAGACTACTATGAACCTATAAACAAATGAAATATATTTCAGTACGTAGAACAAATATATAGTTTTTATATGCAGGTAGACATTTGTTGCAATTAATTTCACACTAGCCCTATATCATTGCTTTGTTAGCCTGGTATTGCCTGGTAATAAAGAAAAAAAAAAAGATACAGCAATTAATTCCGATTGTGTTAAGCACTACTAGTAGAATATGTGCTACAATAATACTGCAGATCATGTGACACTGACTTTTTGAACTTGTTTTTCATCAACACGTTGCTGATGAGCACTTCATTTTGCTTACTCAAGAGCAGATATTTCTTTGTCAGTAGAAGTTCATTCAAAAGTATTCCCAGGAGCCTTCTCTTCAGGGAATATAATGCTGAATCCTAGGAAAAGAGAGCAGTGGGTAATGTGAGTGCTTTGCCAAATGTACAACAGGTTCTGAGTTCTTGAGAAATTTGCAATTTGTCCCAATGTGCAGCAAAGCCTTCCATAATTTAACACATACAGAGGACTTATTTTCTCAAACGTTCTGTTTCCTAAATGAACTAGTTTTCCCTGTAATAGATTAATCCTATAAATTACTCACTTAAGCAAACAATCTCTGTTTCTACAAGAAGATTCATTAAGATTAATAAACTGTTTTATTAAAGGCAAGCCTAGGAATTGTTGGGCTTACCTCGCTCGTCCATTTTTCTGTGTTTTCATTTTCTCCTAAATTTTCCAAGTATGAATCATTTGGTGCATATTTCTTAAGCAGGGTTGATCCTGGAATGGGATTATTTTTTAAATTGAAGCCACAAAAGTTTGGCGATTATTGAGACAAAAGTTAGGAACAAAATATGTCCCCCAGTCTGTCTATAAATAATAACAGTGCTTAATGTATGGTGGATTGTCAGTATAGCTGTACATATCTACATAGCAATAAATGCTGTTGACCTTTCTTCCTTGTGCTTGGATAATGACCTCAGTATGAGAACTGGGTATACAATATTGCCATGGACGTGTCTTCTGAAACCCAGGTTAGAATTTGCGGACGTTTGGCCACATTCCAA
Organism: Ibidorhyncha struthersii; assembly: GCA_013398815.1. Classification (NCBI taxonomy): domain Eukaryota; kingdom Metazoa; phylum Chordata; class Aves; order Charadriiformes; family Charadriidae; genus Ibidorhyncha; species Ibidorhyncha struthersii. The sequence goes on from VZSZ01004918.1 coordinate 71,350, forward strand.
ACCTAAGAAAGAAAAGTGGTTTGTGGAGTGGAGACCTCTTCTATTTTCCTGTGGACTTCCTTGAATGTTCCATGTGTGGTGGATGTGCGGGCTCAGACCCACCTTCCTGCAGCTATAGGTTTTCTTCAGTCGCTATCCTGACCTGGATACTGGAAATGAGGGAAGGGGTTTTATCTGTTCTCCCCGAGTTCCGGAGTAGATGCAGGATCTATGTAGGAAGGAACAGTGTAATCTGAAGAAAATGCAACGGGAACCAGACCCTCTTTAGTCTGTGGTTGAATGTGTTGAAGTGGAATGAGGAAGGAGGTGGGTGAGGAAGGGTGTGGATGAGGAGGTTGGGGACAACAGAGCTGATGATAACAATCTGAAAAGGATATGAAAGAAGCCTCTGGGAATAGATAGGATAGGAAAGGAGTAGGCATTGAGTTGCAGACTGGAGCTGATTACTTAAGAAAATGATCAAGCCTGGGTAAAAAATCTGAAAGCTGGATGGAAATGGCAGTAGGAAAGGAAGAGCTGCATCAACAAGAAGAGGAAAAATGGGAACTTGCTAGGTGAAACTCAAACTAAGATGTTCAGGGAGTGAGATCGCAACTGGATTCCAGTGAGCTGAAGAAGTGTAGGCAGGTGAGTGACTGTCCAACTAACAGAAGTGAGCACTTGGAAATGGGTGGACAAAAATATGCAGGGTAAGTACCTGGGGCGGAGGGGGAAGGTCAAGGAAAACAGCCACTGGAATGGGAGCAAACTGAGATTAAGGGAATTTTGAGCCTGATGGGACACTATGTAGCACATAACTACATTTATATTTCATTTCTAGTGTGTTTTTCACTGTATTTCTTCAGTATCCTGTCTCTGATGCCTTTATCTTATATACAGTGAGATCTTGCAATTCTATTTTTACGCCAGGTTCTGGAGTACACTACTGTGTACACAGTGATTGCGTAGTAGGTCTAACGTGAAAGATACGAGTTTTCTTTTAGGAGTCTGCAGGCAATGTAGTTTTTTGTTTTTTTTTTTTTTTTTTTTTTTGTGAAACTTAACTATAAACATAAGCAAAGTAGAAGAGAAATATTTTAAAATAGCTCAATTTCTGTGTGTGGATCCCTGATCCCACCCATAAGAGCCCCAATCTTCACTTTGTGTTTCAGTATTTCCCACTTTATACCTCTCCACAAAAAAGTATTGCTCCAAGACATCCTGCAACTTTTGAAATAGGACATTCAATCCTTTGAAGACCTGGCAAACCACTCCAGCAGAAGAACCCTGCCAAGTCTTCAAGTTAAAGATTTTATGAATTGTTTCTCAGTGCAACTGCCAAAAGATTAAATCCAAGTGTAACCACCTCAACCCTCCTTCTCATATGCATTACCTGAGAATTCTGCTTTTCAGTTTAATGGATTACAAATAGCAAAAGCACTCTGCAATATTTTATGAAGAAGTTATTAGAAGCAGATCAAAATGTACATGATCAACAGAGCCCAAGGTGCAAGTGTAATGTCAAGGGTCGTATTTGGGAGACTGAGAAAATCAATACCTTTCTGTTCATAGCTGGGAATAAAACTGACCATATCTGAGTCTCTGATGCTACAAAAAAATCCCATGAAACCTGCTGATAAAACAGTATCTCTGGAACTAAAGCTCATCCACAAAAAAAAAAAAAAAAAAAATACTGCTACTACTTTAGGCTGTGGTTTTATAGCACCTATCTACTGTCGGTGCTCATTGATCCTTCACTGATAAACCAGAAAAGAAACTGTGCAGTGGTTTTCCTCTCAGATTGCCTTTCAGCTAGCAGCAGTTGGGTCTAGACCTCCACAGAAGCACAGCCTGTGGCAGCCTAGGTATTGTAGGACTATACCGTGAGGCTGCAGGCTCAAACCCTTCTGATGACTCGCGTAAAAATCAGAATAATGAGATATAATGAAATTTCCTTTTTTCTGATTTTGTGGTGGGTTAATCTTATAATTTGAAAATATTAGCTGCAGTAAAATAGCATAATTAAGGACCAGAAATTAAGCTTGAAAGATTAGGAAATGTCGGAATTGCAGCTGATTGAGTAACGTTCTTTTGACCCTATCGGGCCCTTGTGGAATGACTTAGTCTTTAATTACATGATCGCATACTATTTTTCAACAGCAACCCTACCTCATTTAGCTAATAGGTCAGCCCTGTTCCAGGAATCGTCCAAGCTTGTATAGTTAAAGACGCTGATAGCTTACATGTGGAACCACAGTTTCTCATACCTTAGTTCTTGGCATCTAAATTGGGTATAATAATACCTTGCTGTCTCACTGGTGTGTTGTGAAAATAACTTAATTGGTGTTTGTGCATCACTTTGTGACTACAGCAGGCTACAGGAAAGCCCAGGAGGAAAATAATAATTTTGTATCTAGGGAAGGCCTTGAGTCACGTGCATTATACAGGGTGTGGGGCACATTTTGGACAATGAATAATAAACAAGATGTGGAAAGAGAACAGATCAGCAGTGGCATCAGATATCACGTGTTGGCTGCACCTGATTTTGGCAGGTAAGCAGATCCTGGCTCATCTACTTGGAAGACAGATGAGAGGAAGGAGCAGGAGCACAAGAAGTAAAACAGTTCAGTCTGCGTGCTGAAAAAGACAGACATTTACCAGAGGGAGAAAAAAGCACATATGGCCAGGGAAATAGAAACTGCAGTGTAGTCCAATATTTGCACAGGATATATTACTTGGCCATTCTCTAGCTTTTGAGTGCTACAGCTTATGACCTAACCACACTTCTCTGAACATATCTTTCTTTCTTTTGTATATACTTACTTACGTTTCATCTACTTAGAGAAACATCTTAACTCTGCTCTAGATTCTTCTTTGGCAATCCTTAAATAAACAGCCATGAAATACAAAACTAATTCCACAGAAACCACCGATAACCACAAGCATTCAAGATCTATATCATAATCCATCTCCGCTAACGGAAACCTAGCTGGTCTTGCAGGAGTCCTTGGAGTTTCTCAGCTAAGACTTTAGTCAATTATGCAGATGAGATGGCTGATGAAAGAAAACCTCTGCAAAAGATGAAAAACCTTACAAAAGCTTAGGGTGTCTAATGGAAACATCTTTTTGATCATAACTGGCAGGATGTTTTCAGGTGAGTCTCACTGTTAGGAAGTTCAGGATTGCAGAAGACAAAAAAAATCCCTAAAAATCCACCTGTTTTTCACAAAGCCAGAGGCAAACCCAAAGGCCATGTCAGAAATAATAGCACAAAATATTCATTACAAAATACAACAAGGCAAGCTGTTAAATTTTGCACTACTTTTAGGTGTCAGTTGGAGACAAAATGTAGTCCAACAGTCCAAATGTAGTTCCATAGAAAAATTACAGTTCTCAACCTAGAAATGTGCAGTATAGGAATTACAGCTGTAAATTCTCTGTTGTAAAGAAACTGGCCAAACCTCATTGACATTTTGGTGAAGAAAACATACTTCTGCAGCTAATAGTAGTTGGAAATTAGAGCAAAGAAAAATCACTGCAAATATCAACAACTGTGTAAAAAATATAGGGTCGTTGACTCATAACAAGTTTGAGAGAGAGAAAAAATGCTCAATATCTTTAAAAGCATTATAAATTTAATCTCAGTTCTGTGTTTTTATGTAACCCTTATTTAACTATGCTTAATCCTACTTATTTCTCAATAGGTGTGAGAAACACCTAAGACGACTATCCAAAAGGTAAGAGCTTTATTTCATCTCTTCATTATATTTCTGTCCAAGTCTACAGTGAATTCTGCACTTTCCATCACATTTTTTTGTATTTGTATTACATAGAGTCAGAGCTAAAAAAGCTATTTAGAAATGAAAGTTTAAGACAACCAATGATGCCACATATTAAAGGCTCTTTTACAATTATTTGTAGCAACTATGTCATGCCATGAACATCAGCTACGGTGCTGTGCATGGCTGGAGTAGATTCAGGTGACAGTATTTTCTTCATACTTTGTACCAGAGCATGCGTCAACCTCATTACACTGTTGCCAAAGGGGAAAATCCCATACTTCAAAACTGTATGTGTTGGGTACAACATGTAGTGGTCCTAGGATGTTTTTTCCAGGCAACAAACATCAAAACAAAACAAAAAAGGAAACATTCAATAATTTTCCTCCCTCTATTTTTTAGAGAAGGGGAAAAAGACATTTTGAAGCTGCTATTGCTTTGCTTCTGCGTCTAGCAAGCATTTCTGCGTAGCAAATAGGTCAGGGTTTCTCTTGTGCTCACTGTGTCTCTGGCCCTTCTCCCCCTCTCAGGCAAAGGCAATACCAAAGCTGAGGAGGAATTCTCCGCTGTGAGAACAGTGTCACCCCAGACGTGAGCCTGGTGAGGATGACTGCAGGCGAGAGCCAAGCTGGATGGCAACTACACGCAAAGTTGTGGGGAGCCGGGCTGGTGGACTCTGGCCAGGGCAAAAGGAGAAGGAGTGCCAACGAAGAGTGCTCCTCCGGGGGCAGCGCTCCCGGCAGGAGTCACAGCCTCAGCTCCTTGTAGCAACACAGCAGCCAGCATCGCTTTCCAGTATCCCAGCATAAGCAAAGCCAGCCAAGGAGACATGGCTGTTCTGTGTCCCTGCCAGTTAATCTGTCTGCCTCTGCCTAAGACGGTGCTGCTTCTAGCCTGAGCCTGCCACGAGTTACAGGCGGGATGAGTAGGGGAATTTTCTTTGTTTCTCTGCTTAAGGCAATAAAGTTTAAGCAAAGTCATTTTAGTTTTGTTTCCTAATTTCCCACATCTGAGTTCTGCTTTTAATTTTTAAACTTCTATTAATAACAAGGCAGATGGCAGGGGAAAACCCACATAGCAACCCACGGTCTAATAAAATCATTCGCATCCTGAAAAATTATCTTTTTCAAATGATCTATATTAACATTTTTCTTCTGCTATGTATTTTGCTTACTATTGTGTTTCAGAAAGAAAATCAATTTGTCAGGTGTTACATAGTGGGGTGAAATTCACATTACTGCTCACTTAAAGGAGGTGTGCATTTACTGGCTGAGGTGGAGTGGATTTCAACTTTCAGGTATTGGATCTCAGAAGCCCAGCTGAGCAAAATACCCTTCCCATTTCCTCCCCAGGTAGATTAGGCTACGGCCCAACATGTAGTAAGCCAAAATACATCTGGTAAAATACCTGCTCATTCACCCATCCGAGTTGTCTGAAGGATTGTCTTGTGTCTCAGAGGATGCATGTGGAAATGCAGATCAGAGTGCCTGAGAAGAGATTCTGGTCTAAGAGAATTGCATGGCAAATAACTGAATTTTAAGCTTCCATGTATCACAAAAATACCCTCACATTTATTCTTTCCCTACACTGTTTCAGCTGTTTGGATTTTTCTTCACCTAGAAGGAACTGGAAAGTTGCATCACACCATGATTTTCTTACTCAGGTAGAAGTACAGTGGTATAAATTTAGCTTTTTTTTTTTCACATTAAACAGAAAGAATAATGAATAGGAATTAGTTCTCTTTACTCCATTAAGTAGACAATTAACTAAAATTTGTTCAGAATGTAAAATGATTCCTCTCCTAAATCCTGTCCCTGACAGCATTATTTTCCCTATATTTCCACCAGTTCTTTCTTCACCTATTCTATTTTCTCTGCCTTTACACTGCAGAGAAGAGGCATACAAGCTACAGAGGAAGAGATTCCTGAGATCCCCAGTGTCACCAATGGTGAGGTGCGTTAGAGTGTGAGGAGTGAAAAGTATGAGGAGTTACTTTGCTCCTATAAAACAGAGTACCTGTAAGGGCTATAGGCTGACTAGTTGGATAAGAGAAGTGAGGAGAAAAAGTGGTCTCCAACCTGTATCTCCACTCCCTCCTTGTAATGACTAAAGTATAAACATACTCCCAAACACGTCCTTTCTTTAATTTCCTGCAGATTTCTGCTGCTTCTTCTCCCCTCTCTCTCGTCCAAATTTCCTTTAACCATTCAAATTTCTTAGTCTTTTTTAAAATAAAAAAAAAAAATTGAACTTCCTTTAATTTTCTATTTGGTGGTTTTTTTTCCTTTATGACTTATGTATAATCAATCCCCTGTGGTCTTCAACTCTCCCACTACTTTTCTTTTATGAAGCATCTTGGTAGGGACTACCCTATTAGGATGTGTGGGCTAAAAGGTAATGACGCCTGGGACACTGTGTGTGAGAGCACTGGGCTCTGTTCATTTTGAGCACAAAAAAGTATTCTTGTACCAAGGATGATGAGAGGAATAGTGGCCTTGTTTGCACCTTCAAACCCCAAATGGGGGTTCCACTTGTATCTGTGCGAGATACATATATATATATGGGCTGCTTCTGTTCCACATCAAGCCCTCCAACCCCAGAACTGCATCCCATCATCTTTATCTTTCCACTCAGAGACCCCTTACTTATGGCACATCCCCTGTCCACATGTAGCCACTTTCTCCAAATTGCCGCCAGAGACTTTTCCATCCTATCCCTACCTGAGTAAAGTCCCTGGTTCTGTGGAGAGTACCCCCTCCCTCTAGAGCTAGTGTCCTCTCTCCGGTCTTTGCAGCCCCCAAGCTTCTTCAACTCCTTTTCACTTACCCCATAACAGCCACCACCACTCTCTTTTACCCTTTCTATGCTGTTGGTTTCAAGCAACCCTGTTTGCCTTGGAAACAAACCATTAGACTTCACCTTGGTAAACCCTTAAAAATGCAGACATAGACTTCACTGGACACCAATCTGTCCAAATGGGATTGATTCTGAAAAAGGATGGAGAAACAGATATTGTGTCTTCTGTTTGTCTTACATAGTGTTTGTCATACATTACATAATGGCTTCCCTTTCCCCTTTTCTTTTTTCTGTTTTTCTTTTTCCCTTTCCCCTTTTGTCTTTCCCCCTTTTTTTCCCTTTGTTTCTGTTTCCTTTTCCTTTTTCCATTTCCCCTTTCTTCTTCTTTCCCATTTTCCCTTCTCCTTTTCCCCTTTCTTTTGATTTTGAAGTTATTTTATGTTATCTTATAGCCATTTCCAGCTCAGAGTTTTTATTACGCATTACAGTTTTGTCTTTTGACTCCCGGAAGAATCACTAGAAATTTGATTGGGCCAACATGTATGAAAGTAACGACTTAATGGTGTTTTGAATGAAATGCTCTCACAAGCTCACCCAAAGCAGAGAGATTGGATTGAATTTCCACATGCTTTTATGGCTGGTTATGAAGCAGCATTAGCTTCTTAGCTCTGCTAGGTATATCAAATGTGTTTCTGTATCTTTCCTGACAATTTGTGAGTGTTTTTAGTTCTCAACAGTAAAAAGCTTAATAGGAATGAACATTTGTAACATGATACAGTGCTCCTCTACCAATGATAGCTTTTGGCAAAAGGATTGTTTTGAAAGGGAGTTTTTACAGTGAATAGAAGTGACATTCTCCAAAGGCATCAGATGCAAAAAAATACTTTATAGAAATATAATGGCAAGAAAGATTAATAAAACAAAATCAAAACACATTTAGCAGGGCTTTGGCAGATTTAGGAAAAACTCAATCACTTTTTGTTTGTTTGTTTTTTAACAAAAAAAATGGGTTTATAGTCTCAGAAAACATTAAAAAAATCCTATTGCAGTGTGTCTAAAAGCAAAACAAAATATTTAATTGAAAACTATAGAAATATTTTGCAGATATAAAATTTCCCCATTTCTATTTCTGGATGAGTGAAACTGAACGAAAAGAAACATAGAGTTTGTTTTTTAAAATAAATTTTCTCATGCATAATTTGATTAATATTATTCAGCAAGTTCTACTAAAAAAGTTCATGAGAATACTGGTGATAGAGTGTTGACGTGGTTTTGAAAAGCCTATCACCTTTTACAACTATAAGTCAAGTGAACAATACAAAGCCAAGGGAACAGTCTTGGTTTAAAGAGCAAACTGAAAGAAAGAGAAATGTTCTCAGTTAGGCCAAATTTTATTTTGCCCTGGACTCTTTTAAAATAAGTTTTTAAAAAGAACCAAAAAAATAAAAAGAAAACCCAGAAACTACATGTGCAATGTTTCAGGTTGTCACAATTTGCCCCACCTTCTGCTGAAGTAGTCCCAAATCTGTGAATAAACATTTCAGTCAGTCCAAGTCCATTTTTTTTTATTTAAATAAACTAAATGAAATATTTGTAACAAAATTATAGAGTTGCAAACAACATTCATATGCACAGATGACTCTAGTCTTTTTCTTGGGAACCTCTACTCATCTAGGCATTGGGGCAATCGTGCTGCACAGAAAGCCCACGTCACAGCCTGAGACCTCTCCCACTCTCCACCTTCACTAGAAGAGCACAACTCTCAGCTGCACCTGCCCCT